>PVJO010008077.1:0-77530 GCA_004026905.1 Hystrix cristata | reverse complement strand
TCTTCTAGCCTGTTCCATTGGTCCTCGGGTCTGTCTTCATGCCAGTACCATGCTGTTTTTATCACAGAAGCTTTATAATGCAATTTCAAGTCGGGGACTGTGATGCCCCCTGCCTTATTCCTGTTGCCCAGAATTGTTTTTGCTATTCTTGGTCTCTTCTGGTTCCAGATAAATTTCATGATTGCCTTTTCTAATTCTGTGAAGTATGTTATTGGCATTTTGATTGGAATTGCATTAAATCTGTATAGTAATTTAGGAAGTATGGCCGTTTTCACTGTGTTGGTTCTTCCTACCCATGAACATGGGATGTCTTTCCATTGTCTGAAATCTCTTTCACTTTCCTTTTTTAAAGTACTGTAGTTTTCAATGAAAAGATCTTTTACTTGTTTTGTTAGATAGATTCCTAAGTATTTCATTTTTTTCGATGCAATTGTGAAAGGAATAACTTCTGTTATTTCTTTGTCAGTGAGTTTGTTATTGGTATATAGGAATGCTATTGACTTTTGGATGTCGACTTTGTATCCAGCTATGCAACTGAATTTAGTTATTAAATCTAGAAGTTTATTGGTGGAATTCGTGGTGTCTTCTATGTAGAGTATCATGTCATCTGCAAATAATGACAGTTTAACTTCTTCCTTTCCTATCTTTATCCCTTTTATTTCTTTCTCTTGCCCGATTGCTCTGGCTAATGTTTCTAGAACTATATTGAATAATAGTGGTGATAGTGGACAGCCTTGTCTTGTTCCAGATTTTAGTGTGAAAGCTTCAAGTTTCTGACCATTTAGTGTGATGTTGGCCGTTGGTTTATCATAGATGGCTTTTATCAGATTTAGACATAGACCGTCTATTCCTAGTTTCTGTAGGATTTTTATCATAAATGGGTGTTGGATTTTATCAAATGCTTTTTCTGCATCTATTGAGATGATCATGTGATTTTTGTCCTTGATTCTGTTGATATGGTGTATTACGTGTATTGATTTGCGTATGTTGAACCATCCCTGCATCCCTGGGATGAATCCTACTTGGTCGTAGTGTATAATCTTCTTGATAATCCGTTGCATTCTGTTTGCTAGTATCTTATTGAAAATTTTTGCATCCATGTTCATTAGAGAAATTGGTCTGTAGTTCTCTTTTTTGGTGGGATCTTTTTCTGGTTTTAGTAACAGGGTAATACTTGCTTCCAGGAATGATTTTGGAAGTACTATTTCCTTTTCAATTTCATTAAAGAGTTTAAGGAATAGTGGTATTAGATCCTCTCTGAATTTCTTGTAGAATTCAGCTGCAAAACCGTCAGGACCTGGGCTTTTCTTTGTTGGTAGGTTTTTAATTACCTCTTCAACTTCAATGGCTGATATTGGGTTATTTAGAATATTTATCTCTTCTTAATTCAGTTTTGGTAGTTCGTATGTTACCTCTCTACTTCTTAGAAGTGAAAGTTTTTGAGGAAAAAGATGTACTTTTTTTTTTAATATCGTGGTTAAATAAACATGACAGCTTATTGGTACAGTCATGCATGCACCACCAGTGTTTCAAGCCGGTGGGAATGTGTTAAGAAAAAAAAGTTAACTACATTAGGCATCTGAGAGAGCATTAGAGCTGCAGTTTGTGACACTTGGCCAGGTGAGAGTGAGTTTGCCTCTAGGTCTTGAAAATGTTGCTTGTGTTGCCTGGTAGGGCTGCACAGTGTATAGATTTGAACAGTCTGGGTTGACTTGCTGTGCCTAATGCTGTTTGCTCATGTGCTGAGAGTACTGTGCTGAATTATCCATTACTGAAAGTTCAAAGCATGCAAAAATAACCACACTTCAAAAAAAACAAACAAACCACACTTCAAAATAAAATGTCAACATTGCCCTTTGTCGGTTGGAACTTCAGAATGTTCATTATTTTCTTCAGTTTTTTTAATGACAATCATACTTTTTCTTCATATGCAAGTATGCTTCAACTTCTTTTCTAATGGACCTTGAAATTAGTGTACATTTCTATTTACTTGTTGATGGAATGTCATATATCAACCTCACTTTTTTTTTTTTTAAAACCAAGAACATGTATTGGTACATTGTCTACATAATGATCATATTCAACATGGTTATTTTGTACCTGTACCTGATATATCTTGGTTTCCCTCCTCTTTTCTACCTCTCCCTTCCGTTCCCCCACCCTTCCCCATTTGCAGCAGGTTTATTTACATTTTCCCTTTCTCCTTTTTCCCTTCCTTCTTTTCCCCCTTCTCCCTATCTAGTTCTCCTCTCTTTTGAATACTTTTTTTTAATGTAACATCTATTATACCTCTTTGTCCTTATTTACACTTATGGTTTCTCATATCAAAGAAACAACTCGATGTGCACTGATGAGTGTCAGATTTATTTCACTTAAGAGTATGTTCTCAAGGTTCATCCATTTACCTATAAATGTCTCTAGTTTATCCTTTTTTATGGCAGAGTAGTACTCCATTGTGTAGAAAAACCCCATCTTCTTTAGCTATTCATTAGTTGTTGGGCATTTAGGTTGTTTCCAAGACTTAGCTATTGCAAATTGTGTTGCTGTGAACATGGTTGTACATATATCGCTGTGATATGATGATTTTAATTCTTCTGGGAAGATACCAAGCAGAGGAATAGCTGGGTCAAATGGAACCTCTAGTTGTAGATTTTTGAGGAATCTCCACACTGATTTTCACAGTGTCTGGACCAGTCTACATTCCCACCAACAGTTGAGGAGGGTACCCCCTCCACCATCCTGTGCACCCCCCCCCAAGCCCTGCCAGCACTTGCTATTGGTTGATTTCTTGATAATAGTTGTTCTTTCTGGAGTGAGATGGTATCTTAGCATTCTTTTGATTTGCATCTCTCGAATGACCAATGATGTTGAACACCTTTTCCTATATTTATTTGCTATTTTTATTTCTTCATCTGAGACATGTTTATTCATTTCAGATGCCCATTTTTGGATAGAGTCTTTAAATTTGGGAGGTTTGATTTTTTTTTTTTTTTAATATATATTCTAGATGTTAGACTTTTGTCTGAGGGACAGCTGGCAAAAATTTTTTCCTGGTGTGGGTTTTTGCCCTGGTCTATTGGTGATTTCTTTTGCTACACAAAAGCTTTTTAATAGGCTATGGTCCCACGCACTGATTCTTTGTATTGTTTCCTGTGCAGACCGGTTCTGTTCATAAATTTTTTTCCTATACCTATGTTTTCAAGAGTTCTCCCTATTCTGTTTTCCAGTAGATTTGGTGTTTCTGTTTTAATTCAACCTCACTTTTTGATTGGGATTTAATTTGTGCTCTTTTACAAGCTGCAGGTTTGAGTTAATAGATATAACATAAATGTAGTTCAAAGAGCGACTTTGAATGTTCTAAATATCTGTAACAGTTTTAATCATGTGGAATAAGTACTAGATGAGTATTGTGATTTGATTTTTTTAAGTTTCTAGCATTTTTTGCTTATTAAATGAAAGAATGGAACTATATTATGGACATTTTTGTAATTTTTCATTTTTAGGAATTTTTTCCTTAAAGATTAACTTTAACGAAAGACATCTTTATCTTTCGCATTACAATTTTGTAATGAGTAGTTAGTCCTGTTTAATCTTAGTGTTAAATAAGTGATTTTGTTCTTTAATTATTAATTTAAACCCTAATTTTTTCCTGGGTTGCCTAGTTTTGGCTATTCCATTGCATTACATTGAAATTTTCTTTTTCAGGGGCTTTATTGTTAAATATTGCCAGAAAATAAGTGGACCATCAGTTGTCTCAAATGTTTTATTGGTGTGGTTTATGTTATTTTGTTAGTATTTGACATTCTGAATTGAAGATATGATTTGAAAGTGAGGTTTACATCAGGTTGCATAATCCTGTACTGGTTTATTAACCAAATTAGACTACAGACTGTTCTTGAAATTCCAAGTGCTGTCATAATTCAGAAAACACATTCACTATGTCCTATTTTTATTTATTTTATATTTTATTTTATTTTATTTTATTTTATTTTATATTTTTGGTGCTGGGGATCGAACTCAGGGCCTTGTGCTTGCAAGGCAAACACTCTAACCGCTGAGCTAAATCTCCAGCCCCTACTATGTCCTATTTTAAGTGACAAGAAGGGTAGGAGCCTTTGTTAATAGTCTGCGGGCCCTATTTGGCTGGCTCTAATACATGCTTTCTTTCTAAGCAAAGATGCATTGTTACCATTCATCCATGATATATTGAATATTTCATTATATTAGGTACTTCATTATTAATTCAGATTCTTAATCATGGTTTATGAATTATGATAGTGCTGTGGAATATGGTAGTACAGTTGAAAGGGAGAGGTAAGTTAAGATTATAAACCAGTCATTGTTGTGGGATTTTCTATTTCTGAGGATCCCTAAATTGGTAAAGGTTACCTATAATCATCTGTTACCATTTTCTTTCTTTTGTGGACCTGGAGTCATCTTGTTCTGAGAAGAGCTTTGGACTGACTTTGAAGTATATCTTTAGAAACCTGTCATTTTGCAGAGAAGAAGCTAAGTGAATGTGAACTTAATCCTTTGGCAGGGAGAAAAAGAAATTTAAAGAGGATGGAAGATGGCAACTGTTGAGAGAAATTTAAGCTCCTGCGAAATGCATAGTCTTAGGCTCTACCCTAGACCCACTGAATCCCAGTCTTCTAGCAAGATCTTTAGAAGTATACAGTCTGTATTCATATTCATATTTCCCCTGTTAAGCCAGCGATGTACTTTTTTTTTTAAAATCAAGAATCATAAGAGATCACATACTGCATTCACTTGTCATATCTCTTTAAGTCTTGATTTTATCAAGTCTTTTTTTCTTCTATGACTTTTTTGAAGTGTTTAGGCAAGTTCTGTAGTTTGGATATGTCGATGTGTGATCATACTTCTTTCTTAGGGGATTGCAATGGGTTGTCAAATTATTCTATTGGGGGTGATGCAAAGTTTAAACGTTTGGTTAAATGGCACCTGCTAGGTTTCTCTGTTGTAAAGACACATTTCCTTTTGGTCTCAATAATGAATTGCTGTGATATCAGCTTGACATTTCTAATTAATCTTTCTGTTCTAGCATCTAGTAGGATCTCAGAATAAGATACCATAATACCTCGGAATACAAACGCTTCTGTTTGCAAACTCCGCATTGGGTGACAAATGCAATCCTGGCCATCTTCCCTACACAGACACAAGCGCAACCATTTTCCCCAAAATCTTAAAATAAATTAAGCTCATAAACTGAGTTACCACTGTAATTGGTCAGTCATTGATGAATGAATGATAAAATAGGTTATCAGAGGTATATACTACAAGTTTTAGAGACAGTTTTTGCTTGTTTTCCTATGCTGCAGTATGAGTAACCACCTGGACTCTCTAGTCAAGTCCAGACGTATTTTTGCCTGGCTCTGTAAGAAAAGTGTGTTCCTTTTCCTCCTGTGAGCTTCTTGGCTGTATGAAATGATTCTTTGCCTTTTAGTTCCATTGTTCTAAAACAAAAACATCTTTTCCTTCTTTTCTCTTGTGCCTCCAGTCCAGATGTTTGTTTCATATTTTTGCCTTTCAGACTAGAGTCATCCAGCTCTTTAGAGAAACGGGTTTCCTGTGCAGCCGTCATCTGTTATGAAAGTGTGATGCTGCTTTCTGTTAAATACTTCCATTGTTAATGATCTGAACCATAATGGGATGGAAGATAAAGTGAATGTACCGTATTTATCTGGCCCATACAGCAAACTGTCACTTCACCCCAGAAGTTTATGTTTGTTTGTCTTTTTCTTTCACTTTATCTCTAATCTCATCTTGGACTGTATCAGTCACATTGAACTTCCCTTTAAGTCCTTGAAGATACGACATCTCTACCTCATGTCTGACACCACTTTCTGGATTGCCTTCCTGCAGAACTTGATTGATTCTTTGTTGACTTTCAGATTTATTGACCTCAAATGTTATGAAGCCAGAAAGACAGAAGGGCCCTGTAAAGAACCTACCTAATTGCATTACCATTTCCCTATTTGATTTTCTTCCTGGAACTGTTACTGTCTTTGTTTACTTACTTATGCTGTTACCAAAGTAAGCTGCTTGAAGCCCAGGGTCCTTTTTTCCTTTTTTCTTTTTTGTCTTGTTTGCTACTGTCTGGAATAGTGCCTGTACAGAGAAGGCACTCAAATATTTGCTGAATGAGTGGCTAAGTGGTTGACTAAGTACCCCTTTGTTTAGGTTTACATTTTTTCTTTTGTGTAGTGTTTTTCTTTGTAATCATTCTGTCTCCTGATGCTTATGGCATGGCAGTTTCATTCAGCTCTTCCCTGTTTCCCCATTGTCTTTGCTGTGCATGAGAAAAATAAGAAAGATCTAGTCTGGTGTTCTTTTTTTTTCTCATAGTGAGGTAGAAGAAATAAAGATAGGTAGAAAGGAGACAAGACAAGTGTAATTTTTAGAAAACTGCAGCTTCAGGACATAATCAGAATTATCCAAGGTTCTAATGCCTTTTTGCCCCTAGACCTGTCTTACAGGCTCTTCACTCCTAAATTCATGGGCATCTTGAAGATGCTATTAAATCTGTAAATTGGGCCTGTGTTTTTCTGCTAGTTCTATAAATACACAAATTGCACAGATTTTGACCCTTAAAAAAAGCAGCACTATATAGCTTTCAGTTTATTTTATTTTATTTTTCAATTTTATTTACCAAGAACATGTATTGGTACATTGTATACATAATGATCACATTCATCATAGTTAATTTGTACCTGTACATGATATAGCTTGGTTCCCCGCCTTCCCCACCCCTAGCTTACAGTTTAAAACACATACAAATGGTTTGCATTTTAACCTAGTAGATGAAGCCAGTTTTTTTGCTAATGGATAACCTGATATCCCTAGGTCAATGATAAATAACTAAAAAAATTAAACATTAGATCATGCATTTTGAAGACATCCTGAAGACCACATACATACCCCAACCCTAGACCATAGTGTGCATCACTCCTTAGGTGCCTGTATTCTTTTTAAAATTTTTAATATTTATTAGTGCATGTTTGTAATACATAATGATTACATTCATTGTGGGGAATTGGTACATGTACATGACACATGTCAATTATTTTTTTTCTCCCTTCCTTTCCACCCCCATTAAAAATATATATTTTTTGGCCTGCATCAGATTCATTTATTTGTTTTGTAAGTCCTTATTAAGTTGATTATCATAAATACAGATCAACAGGCTAAAAAATATATAAAACATAAAAGAATTATACTAAATCAAGGTATACTTTTAGATAAATTGTCCATGTTGGATTACAGTAATTTTTTTTCTATTGTCTGTTTTATTTTGCACCTTATTTGTATATTGGATTTCTCATATAAGAAGAACCATGCAATATTTAAGCTTGTATGTCTTATTTATTTCAGTTAACATTATGGTCTCTTAGGATGCATCCATTTTCCTTCAGATGACTTGAGATTACCCTTCTTTATGGCAGAGTAGTATTCCATTATGTATAAATACCACATTTTCTTTATCTATTCATCTGTTTATGGATTGCAGTAAGTTCCTGACCTAGGAATGACTTTCATTCTAGGAGAATGCTTGTGAGTCAGATTTATTCAATATCTGACAAAGTGATTCTTATGCAGTAACCTGTGACTCTTAACACAGTACCCCTATGAAAGTTTGCAACTCAGATGTTTGTAAGTTGGGGATTTACTGTATAGGCTGCTTCCATGATTTAGCTATTATGAATTGTGCTGCTGTAAACATGGGTATGCATGTATTACTATGATGTGATGTCTTTAACTCTTTTGGGAAGATACCTAGAAGTGGAATAACTGGGTCAAATGGAATTTCTATTTTTGGTTTTTAAAGGAATCTCCATACTGATTTCCATAGTGCTTGTACTAGCTTACACTCCCCACCAACAGTGAAGTCTCCCCACCCTCAGCCTCTCCAGCATTTGTTATTTGATTTCTTTAAAAGAGTCATTGTTTTCTGGACTGAGGAGATAGCTTAGTGGGTTTTTTGTTTGTTTTGTTTTGGTGTTTTGAGACAGGGTCTTGCTATGTGGTTCACTTGAACTCACTATGTTCAAGTGAGGCTGGCCTCAAACTCAAAGCCATCCTCCTGCCTCAGCCTCCCAAGTGCTGGAATTACAGGCATGCACCACCTCAGTATTATTTTACTTTGTATTTCTTGAATGACCAGTGACATTGAACATTTTTTTCATGTATTTATTGGCTGTTTGTACTTCTTCATCTGAGAAGTGTCTGTTCATTTCAGATGCCCATTTTTGGATTGATTCTTTTAAATTTGGAGTGCCTAATTTTTTTGAGTTCTTCATATAGTCTAGATTTTAGCCCTTTGAGGAGTAGCTGGAAAAGTTTTTTTCCCACTGTAGATGGTCTCCACTCTGTTGGTGGTTTCTTTTGCTGTGCAGAAGCTTTTTAATTTGATGGAATCCCATTTGTTGATTCTTGGTATTATTTCTTGTGCAGTCAGGGTTGTGTTTATCAAGTCTTTACCTGTATCTTCAAGAGTTTTACCTATTTTGTCTTCTAGTAGATTGTTTTAAAGTTTAGATCTTTAGTCCATTTTGGTTTTATTTAGTGTGTGGTGGGAGAGATGGGTTTAGGTTAAATCTTTGGCATGTGGATAGCCAGTTTTCCCAGCACTATTTGTTAAAGAGGCTCTTTCCTCCAGTGAAAGTATTTAGCCCCTTTGTCAAAGATAAGGTGGCTGAGTGTGCCTAGAGTAGTTTCTGCATCTTCTGTTCTCTTCCATTGATTCACAAGTCTGTTTTTTTGTTTTTGTTTTTCTTTGCCAACACCATGCTGTTTTTGTCACTGAAGCGTTGAAATAGAACTTGAAGTCCACGATTGTGATGCCCCTTGCCTTGTCCTTGTTGCCCAGAATTGCTTTTGCTATTCAAGATCTCTTTTGGTTCCACTTGAATTTTAGGATTGTTTTCTCTAATTCTGTGAGGAACGCTGTTGGTATTTTGAGTAGGATTGCATTAAATCTGTGTAACAGTTTTGGAAGTATGGCCATTTTCACTGTATTGGTTCTGCCTATCCAGCAACAGGAATATCTTTCCATTTTTTAATGTCTTCTTTGATTTCCTTTTTTCAGAGTACTGTCATTTTCATTGTAGAGGTTTTTCACATCCTTGGTTAGGTTAATTCCTTAAGTGCTTCATTTTTCTTGATGCTATTGTGAAAGGTATTGTTTCCCTAATTTCTCTCTACCTGAGTTTATTATTGTTGTACAGGAACACCAGTGATTTTTGAGTGTTGACTTTGTGTCTTGCTATGCTACTGAATTTGGATATTAATTCTTGGAGTCTTTTAGTGGAGGTTTTGTAGATGATCTTCTATGTAGATGGTCATGTAATCTGCAAATAATGACACAACTTTTTTCTTTCCTGTCCATATGCCTTTTATTTCTTTCTCTTATCTAATTGCTCTGGCTAATGTTTCCAGAATTATATTGAACAAGAGTGGTGATAGTGGGTATCCTTGTCTTGTTCCTAATTTTAGAGAGAAGCTGAAAGCTTCAGCTTCTCTCTACTTAGTATGATGTTGGTTTTTCATAGATGGCTTTTATTTTTGTAGATGGCTTTTATCAGATTGAGATAGATGGCTTTTATTTTATTTTTGTAGATGGCTTTTATCAGATAAAGACATTCTATACCTTTCTTCTTTTTTTTAACCACATGGTTTCTCTTATGAAAAACCCAAAATATAAATAAAGAGTAACATAAAAGGTAATAGAAGACAAGGAGATAGCTCTTTTACAAAAGGGAAAGGGACCAAGAAATGGAGGGAGGAGAGAGGAAGGGGAGGAGAAGGACATAAAAAGAATTAAGACGTATTATGCACATGTACAATACCAGTTCTCCGTGATGAATATTATCATTATGCACTGCAAACATATACTAATAAAAATAAAAATTAAAAAAATGAAAGAAAATATTACTTAAGAAAAAAACCTTGAAGCCCTGGTGGTATCCAATAACACTGTTATCCCTGCTTAGTGTTAATGTTAGATGGCCAGGCCTGAGAAGCAGTAGGCCAGGTAAGTGCTACCTTACCACTTGCTCAGCCTGACCACCTGGTCATGGACACCAGGGCTTTTTGGAGAGGGAAATTCCAGAGCTGAGGGTACTTGAGAGGCTGGAGCCTGGCCTGGCTAAAGCAGATTGTACACTAAATACTGTGCTGCATTGGGCTATGAAGCGAGGCTTATTAAGTATTTTATGGTTGTTTTCTCTGCCTTCCCACTTTCAAGAACCAGTCACTTTCAAGAAGGCAAAAGAAAGGTAATTGAAGTCAGGGGCTGACTCTATGCTGACTACTTTGCATGTCCTGTCTCAGCCAGTTCTCACATCTGTCCCATTAGAGTGGTAGCAAAATACTCCTTTTTGCAGGTGTAGAAACTGGATTTCTGACAGGTTGACAGATTTTGTCCAAAGTTAAAAGCTGGGATGCACAGCCAAGATTCTGTGTTTTTCCAACATGTCATGCTGCTAAGTCTGTTTCTGGAGTTTCTTTGGTGGATGGAAGCAGAAGCAGTTGAGAAAACAGTGGGACTGACTTCAAGTTTCAAGGAAGAAAAAGCAGAGAGACTTTCCATGAACTCTTTGGCATCTCTTTTGGCCACAGAGAGTTCCCGAAAGAGACTCTGTGCTGGTCCTGTGGCTCACACCACAGTACTCTGCCTTGCTAAGACCAGACCTACTGAATCTGGAACAGGGGAGGGACAGGTTCGTGGGACACCCATTGGGAGTGTCTACTGAGGGCTGCTTTAGACAGTTTATAATTTGCTGTAAACAGCTTGCTGCTCCTCATTAAACCTGTAGGATCATGTCTGAACTTTTAGGAGATGAGAATTTCTATTCACAGTGGTAAAACTGGAGCCCTCTTCGATCTACCAGCCTTCTTTGCCCGTTGAGCCTTGGCTCTGAGTGTGGATTATAGTGTAGAAATGCATAGAACCTGACAAATGCTGAGGTGAGGGGATAACTAGCAATCATGAACCTCTCTTCTGGAAGGATGTTCTGTGATGTTATTTAACAGGGCTCCAGGACACCTGAAACACAGGTGTCTCTGATGGTGATGGAAGAAAATTCAGATCTTTAAGCCAAAAGGTGCTGCCTGAGAGTAATATTTAAAGAAACAGTAGCTCTAAGTGAAACTTCCTCTTCTGGAGACAGGGACAAGATGAAACCACATTGGTCACAAAAAAGAAAAAAAAAAGAAACCGCCTTGGTTACAGAGGTTATTAAGGTCACCTTTGATTAAGAGGCATGACCCTAATTTTGTGTGCAGAATCATGGTTAAATACTACTTGTTTTTTATTTGTAATATAAATAATATGAATTGTTGTAATCTTGTGAGTTTTATTATATTAAATAATGAGTACTTAACAGGAAAAAATATTTAAAAATTTATGAAGTGTTTATAAAAAAAAGCATCGAAATTTTTAACATTGACTGTTTTTGGTGTACAAAGTCCAAAAACAGAAATAAATTTCTATAAGAACTACAGTGGAAATACCAATAGAACAAACACAAAAATAGCCTCTAATTATCACACCAAAGGCTTTCTTTACACATGGTAACAGCACGTTCCATACACATGTATCTCTTACACTGACAGCACATGTTGTTTTGCTTTCCTGGACTTTTTGTAGGACATAGTTGACGTCTAGCTGGTCTTACTGTTTTGTTAGGAGGTTCTTATTATATCATACAATGTGTAGTGAGCAGGAGCATAAAATATCAGTAAAATAAAGTCCTGAATTTTTTATATGTATATTGCATGTTTAGGATAAACAACACTTTCCCATCAGCTGTGTACTTGTTTACAAAACCTAAAAGATAACATCAGAAATAAATTCCTATGTGAACTACAATGTAAATACAAACAAAAGTCTACCACAGAAATAATCTTTGCTTTAACTGACACCCCCAAGGCAGTCTTCACACATGACAGCTGTATGTTCCAGGCACACGTCTTGCTTATACTGACAGAACGTACGTTTTGTATTCTGTCCTTTTTTGTAGGGCACAGTTGACACCTTTTTATTTTTTCTGTTGTTACATTGGGTCTTTGTGATGCTGGGCCTGCCTCTTCACTTGTCCACTCATCATTGCACTCCACAATTTTTTGGCGTAGTTTTCTTGTGCATTTGTTGTTTTCTTTGTAAATTATCAAACTATTATCCCACACATGTTTAGGATCGAGTAAAACACAACCATTCGCCAATGCTTTGTGTTTTGAGCGACATCATAGTTGCTGCATAATTCATCAACAACGTCTATTCAACCTTTGTTTTTGTTGTAGGAAGTTAAACTGTCTCAGGCTTCAGTTTTGTGGCGGTTTCCCTGTCAGTATTTCCATCATGGTGCAACATTGACATGTTGACATCAGCAGTACCAGTTTGCTTTTCTTTGCCACATAGGAGGCCAGTGTTATGTCTTTCTGAAATCCAAAGATTGTACTATACAATTCTCTGTTTTGAAATTGCAGCATTCCATTTTGAATTTCAGCTTTGTTCTTATGTACAGTTCCTACGCTGATCAACTTATGCTCTGTTAGCAAATGTAACATTGATTGGAAACTGGTAAGCCAATTGTTGCATGTTACATTCAGATACTAATTTGGGAGATGGGAGCAACAAGTCTTTTCTTAACATCATTCGTTGTATTACTGTGCAAGTAAGGACCTTGGGGTTGAGTTCCAGGATAATCTTCTAAATTGAAAGCATAATGTCTTTGTGTTTACAAGGGCATACTGCATCTTGGAGAGTTTTTTGGCATATGCAGCCTAAAGCTGTATTTGCCATGAAATGCTGCTAGGTGGATAATGTGATTTCTTGACAACTACCTACAAATTGTTCGAACCATGGCCAGATAGCAGCTAGATTATTAATTTCTTTTTCCTTCTTGGTGGGTGCTTTAGCCATCAGACCTTAGGCAATTTTGAAGGAAAACAAATCTCCTCAGTGTGTGTCATTGTTATTCTACAAACCTGAAGCCCTTAAGTCTTTTACATCCATAAGACTTTTACATTACTGCGATTTTAGCAAGATAAAGTGATAAAATGCTTTCAGTTCCGCTTGTTAGGTGTCATAATTAAACACATATTTTGAATATGGCTATCAGTGCATAAAGAACGTTTTACTTTGTATTCCATCATTTGTGTATTTCACATCTTGTGGCATTTTGTCTGCTACAAACAATTTCCAACATTAAATGGCAGTGCTGGCATTCTGTCCAATAGGTTTCACCCCTGCCAAGATCCTCACTGTGTTTACTGATGTAGTTTTAACATTGCATCATTCCATTTGGTTGCATGACCATTTTATACCATTTTGACTACTAGTTCAATATGTACTAACACTGCTGTTTTCTTTGTCATCTGAGTCAGGAGGTCATTCCCTGTGTCTCTGTATCAATCGTTTCTGGCTCCATTTCACTATCACAGGAACTTCGGGTCACATGGCCAGCATCAAATCCTAAATGCACACCTATTGCTGCTTTGGAGTTCCTGTACACACCTTGCCTTCATCTGGCAAGTGGATGAATGCACAGATGGGTTCTTTCCTTCCCCAAGCCTGCCACTGAACCACACCCACATTCCATTATGGTATAGTACGTGTTTACATAACAGATGAATGGTGTGGGTATATTTTACCCACTATAATGCTCAGGTAAATGTATCCAAAACCTGTTACACGGAGTGTAATATGAGTATAAATCCCAATTTTTTTCACTTTTGCACAGGTGTACACACTTTGCCATTTGTCTTACCAACTGGATAAACACAAAGAGTGCTTCCTTTATCCCCCAGGTGCAGCTATTGATTGTCGAGACACTCAGCCAGCTACTATTAATGCTTAAGTACAAATTTACAGTAGAAAAGTATGTGATGAGTTTTTTATTCCCACTGTTATGCCCTAAGTGTTAAAAATGGGTCTTCTTTCTTCAGCTGTTGGTCACTGAATACTTTGAGCAGCATTTTGCACAAAGAAAGCAGGGGAAATGAAAAACTGGGGGGAAAAAAAAGAGCCAGTAACAATTCCCAGTGGAGGGTAATTGAGGTTACTGGAGTGCATTGAAGGTGAAGGGACCTGTATTTATGGTGTGCTGACTTCCTGCTGACTTCACTCCCTTATCTTTTTATCTTAGGTTTTAGGGATTTACCAGCTCAGATCTCAGCTCCCCTTGGGCCAGAGTGGATCCAGGTGTGGGATCCAGGTGTGTGGTCTCCTGGGGGCAGGCTGTGGGACACATTCATCTTGCTTGCAAATACTACCACCACCACCATAGCTAGGCCATCCCCATCTGGGTGACTTGGTGGGGTCACACCTGCTGCCTGAAGCTCCTCACATGGTAGGAGCGAGGCTGGAGCAGGGTCCACGCTTAGGAATTTGTAGGGTTGGGGTCCCAGTGTCCCACCTCTACCATGTGCATCCCAAGTCTCTACCTCCACATATCTCTGCAGAGCAGCCTTGCCATGGCTGCAGACAGCGTGTGGCCCAGTGCTCCCTTGGCAGTGGCATGTTCTTTTCCCTAGCAGCAGGTACCATCCTCAGTGGGGTCTTCAGGTACCCTGTACCTGTTTTCTTCAGGGCCTTTTTAAAAAAAAAATCATGAGTGGATGTTGGATTTTGTCAGATGCTTTATCTGTGTCTATTGAGGTGATCATGTGATTTTTGTCCTTGCTTCTGATTATGTGGTGTATTACGTTTTTTGATTTGCATATGTTAAGCCATCCGTGCATCCCTGGAATAAATCCTATTTGGTCATGAAGTATGATCTTTTTGATGATTTGCTGCATTTTTTTTTGCCAGCATCTCATTTAAGATATTTGCATCTAAGTTCATTAAAGAGATTGGCCTGTAGTTCTCTATTTGGTTGAGTCCTTTTCTGGTTTTGGAATCAGGGTAATGTTTGCTTCTAGGAATGACTTTTGCAGTATTGCTTCCCTTTCAATTTTATTAGTTTGTGGAGTTTTGACTTTAGATCTTCTCTAAAGTTCTCATAAAATTTGGCAGTGAATCTCTCTGGACCTTGGCGTTTCTTAGTTGGTAGTTTTTTTTTTTAATTCTTCAATTCCATTAATTGATATTGAAATATTCAGGATATTTATATCATCTTGGTTCAGCTTTGGTAGTTCATATATATCTAGGAAGTGATCCATTTCTTCTGAGTTTTCCATTTTATTAGAATATAGGTTCTCAAAATAGTTAGTGATTATATTCTTGATTGCAGCACCATCCGATGTGATTTTGCCTTTTTCATTTCTAATTGCATGGATTTGGATCTTATTTTGGTAAGATTGGCTAAGGGTTTGTCTATTTTGTTTATTCTCTCAAAGAGCCAACTCTTTGATTTGTTGATTGTGTGCGCATGTGCGCACGTGTGTATTTTTTCTCCCTTGGTATCACTTTCATTAGTTTCTGCTCTGATTTTTTTTTTTCTCTGATCTTTATAATTTCTTTCCTGTACTAGCTTTGGATTTGGATTGTTGTTCTTTTCCAGGACCTCAGTGCATCATCATTTATATGAGCTTGCTCTGTTTTTCTGACATAGAAATTTACCACTATAAACTTCCTTCTCAGTACTGCTTTCCTGTGTCCTATAGATAGGTTCCAGTATGTCACATTAGCATTGCCATTCGATTATAGGAACTGTGTTAATTTCTTCCTTAATTTCATCTGTGACCCATTGATTAGTCAAGAGGGTATTGTTTAATAGACATGTGTCTGCATAATTTCTGGGGTTTCTTTTGCTGTTGATTTCTCGTTTCATTGCACCATGATCTGGTAATATGCATAGTATAATTTTGATTCTTTTGCATTTACTACCACATTTAATGGTTAGTAAATGATCTGTTTTTGAGAAAGTCCCATTTGCTGCTGAGAAGAATGTGTATTCTCTTGTTTTGATGGGACACTGTAGATATTTATTAAGTTTATATGTTTGAAGGTTTGGTTCAACTCTACTATCTCTTTGTTGACTTTTTTTATCTAGTTGATATTTGTCATAGTAGGTCTTCCTTTACAATAGTATTGGAGTTTATCTGATTTTTCATGTCCATTCATGTTTGTTTTAGGCATTTTAGTGTTTGGTGCATATATGTTTATAATTGTTATCTTCTTGGTGAATTGTTGCCTTCACCAATATGTAGTGACTTTCTTTGTGTCTTCTGGTCAGTCTTGGCTTGAAATTCACTGAAAGTAGGATAGCTACTATTGCTCTTTTCTGGAGTTCCTGTTGCATTAGAATATTGTTTTTCATCATTTGCTTTTTAATTTGTGAGTTTCTTTTTGAATTAAATATGTTTGTCATATACTACGTATCACTGAGTTTTGTTTCTTGATCTGTTCTGCCAATCTGTGTCTTTTGATTTGGGAATTGAGACCATTCACTTTGAGAGTTTTAACTGACAAGTGTTGACTTATTCCTGTCATTGCATTATTTTGCTGTTGCTAATTTCCTTATTTTTTCCCTTTTGCTTAGCTGCCCATCCTGCCAGATGTGTTAATTCTTTTTGACTTACTGGCATTGTTGGCTTTATTGTCTCCTAGGATATGCTTGAGAATTTTTTGTAATGCTGGTTTGGTGATCATGAATTCCTTGAGGTGCTCTTTGTCATGGAAATACCTTATTTCTTTGTTAATTTTGAAGGAAAGTTTTGCAAGATACTTAGGTTTGAGTTGGAAGTTGTTCTCTTTTTAGGGCTTGAAACACTTCACTCCAAGCCCTCCTGGCCTTTAAGGTTTATGTAGAGAAGTCTATTATAATTTATTCTTTTTTTTTCTTTTTCTTTTTCTCTGTTAGGTTTACGCGGAGGGAGGGGGAAGGGAAAAGGCTGACGATGCTCGCTGTGGGAGAAAGCTTTATTAAGGTGTTACAGCTCCTCCCTTCACTCGAGTGAGAGTGGCTTTTTATCCCTTAGCCGCCCCCCCCTTTTGTGACGTTGGGGTTTGAAAAGTGCACGTTTAGGGTTGGTCCTTTCTACATGGGGTGATTGGGTGGTGGGTAGCGCTCCTGGGTAAATTGGCGCGACGGACCTAATTGGGGACTCTAGTCGGGGAGGGGCCATTGTTTCGGCGGGAGATTCTCACAGAGACGGGGGAAGGGGCTTTGTGAGAAACCAGCGACAGCCATTTTGGCATCTGGGGAGGGTCATCCTAACATTCTCTTTTTGTTTATTTTTTGTTTTTTTGAGACAGGGTCTTGCTATGTAATTCAGGCTGGCCTTGAACTCACTATGTACCCCAGCTGGCCTTGAACTCAACAGCAGTCCTCCTGCCTCAGCCTCCTGAGTACTGAGGTCACAGGCATGTGCACCCATGCTTGGCAGTCTGCTCTAATTCTAATGGATTTACCTTACTGCCTTTCTCTAACAACTTTTAAGATTTTGTCCCTTTGACAGATTTATGGTACTTTGAGTAGTACAATATGGTGGAGAGAACTTTTCTTTTGGTTGTGGCTATTTGGGGTTCTGTATACCTCACTTATCTACGTTTATTTCCCTATAGTTGGGAAGTTTTCTGCCATTATTTCTGTGAACAGATTTTTTTAAGTGCCATTTGTGTTGTCTTCTAGTTTTTCACATTTCCAGTTACTCTGTCTTTTTTGCGTCATCTAGCAGCTGTTGGATATAGTTTTCCTGTTCTTGAGTTGCTTTTAAAGTGTCTTTGAGTAGTTGGTCTTTGAAGCCATCATTGTGTTCTCGTTCTAAAGTTCTAGCCTCATTGGATACCTCTGCTGCCCATATTTTTAATATCTTGAATTTCTGTTGCAACCTTTTCATGAACTCTGATTCTTTGTTAAACTAGTCATTCATGGTTTGTATTGTTTTATTTAGTTCATCTAGCTTTTTACTAGTTGTCTTAGTTACTTTTGTTGCTGCTGGGACAAAATACACCACATCCAAAGTTAAAGGAGGAAAGGTTTATTTAATTCACAATTTATAGAGGTTTCAGTCCCATAATCAGCTGGCTCCAAGGCAGGGTGATGTGGCAGACAGGCATCACAGAGGGGAAACAGTTTGAGGTGGGCAGAAGGTAGCAAAGCAAGCAAGGGATCAATAAGACTTTCCTTCCCTTATATTTTATTCAGGCTACCCACCCTTGGAGTAGGTAGCACTCCCACCCTTAATCCTAGTGCTTTTAGTCGTGTTATCACATCCTTGATCCCAGCAGCATTATGCCAAACCAATCAATGGACTAGTTTAGTAATCACACACTCTAGATCCAGCCACCTCTGAAAAAGTCCCACCTATGACCTTGTGAGGCTTTCCGGGGACATCATAACAATAGTGTATTCTGAAAGCTCCTGGATCATTTTGGTTATTACTTCCATTATCTATGTTCTCTCTTCTATGATCCCACTGAGTACCTCTTTGATCTGTTTTCTTACCTCCTCTGTTATCCTTCTGAGAATTTGGGTGAGTGGCTTATGCTATTCTGCCTCTTGGTGCCCCTTGGATTGGCTTTGATGGAGATGGGAGTTTTGGGAGGCATTGTGTTGCCTTGTCTTCTCATGTTTCTATTTTTGTTTTGTTTTGGGCTGACGTTTGTACATGCTTATTGTGTAAAGCGTTTGTTGCTAGTATAGAGATCTCTTTAGTTGCTTTTCAGTGATGTGCTTTGGGCATGGCTAACTATAGTCCTTTGCTTTAGCCCCAAGATCTGACTACCGTGGTTAATTTGGGAAGGTAGGATGCAGTGTAATTAGCCCAACAGCTGAGTGTTGGTTTACAGAGAAATAGTAACAGTTATGAAACGTTGACAGTATCAAGCAAATCTGCTACAGTAGTATTGTCCAAGACAGTTTAGCTATTAACATACCATAAGAACCAATCATATATGACCTTTAACCCTAGAGAAGAAATCCTCAGTTATGATGCAAACAGGAAGAAAGAAAAGTGCTTCAAAGATTTACTGGGGATTAGAAGGCTGTTTGTAGAATTAGGTAAGGGTAAGAGAAAAAACTGAAAAGAAGATAAAAGAATAAGAGGCAGGAAAAAAGATCATACGGAGAGTAAAAATAAGAGAAAAAGGGCAAAAAATTAAAAGGGAGAAAAGGAAAAAGTAAAAGAAGAAAAAAGATGAGAAGCAAGGAGGAAAGAAGAAAAAATGAAAAAAAAACCCCTAAAAATAGTGCACACACAACAATCCCCCCACCCCCGCCAAAACCGAAAACAAAAAAGAAAAAAAAAATTTCTCTGTAATTTCAAATGTGTGGTTTTCTTCTGGGATCTACAATTATGGGACAGTGTCCAAGTCAAGACATGTCTCTGCTCATACTAGTAGGTAAAGAAGGCAGTCAGACCCCAGATCTATGCTGAGTGCAGGCATCAGCAGGCAGTAGAATTAGGGTGAGGGCACCAATGCCCCAACTTTCAAATCCAGAGTAATTCAGATTGAGCCTGACCTCTGCGTGTGGGGGTGGGGCCTGTGTTTTTTAATTTAAACCCCTCAGGAGGTCTCTTTCTACTGCGGCTGTTTCTGACCCAGTCACTGTGGGAACATAACACTGGGAGCTCTGAACTGAAGCTGTCCTGCAGCTGCTCTAAGTCCTAGAGTCAAATAATTGACCCTTCCCCAGAATGGCATCTGACCAAACACTCTCCAGGGCATGTGGTGGGTGCTTGGACTGGGGTTTCTAGCTATTGTCTAAGTAATGCAGGAGATTAGGGCATGGCCAGCTGGCTGGGTAAGTGGGTGTGTCAGGACATGTGCAGAAAAATGACTGCAGTCAGAAAAAAGTATTTTTGATTCATCTCATGAGAATTCAAGCAGGTTTTTTTTTTTTTGGAGACAGGGTCTCACTGAGTATTTCAGGCTGGCCTTGAATTCAATTATGTAGCCCAGGCAGGCCTTCTGCCTCAGTGTCCTGAGTGCTGGGATTATATGCGTGCACCACTGTGCCTGGCTTCCAGCAGATTCTTGGGAGGATAGCTTAGACATGACATCAGCCTGAGAAGTGAGAAATAAAAAGATGGCTGCCATTAAGATCTTAGCTACTGTGTTCTCTTTCACAGTGGTGTGCTCTTACCTTGCAGAGTGTACTTTTTTGGGGGGGGTGCTGGCGATTGAACTCAGGGCCTTGTGCTTGCTAGGGAAGCGCTTTACCACTTGAGGTAAATCCCCAACCCCCAAAATATATTTCTTTCCCTCCTTTTAATTGGCCCACACTTACTCTGCAGAGTATGTTTCTGTTCCTTGTTAGGTTTAGGCGGAGGGAGGGGGAAGGGAAAAGGCTGACGACGCTCGCCGTGGGAGAAAGCTTTATTAAGGTGTTACAGCTCCCCCCGTCACTCGAGTGAGAGTGGCCTTTTACCCCTTAGCTGCTCCCCCCTTTCGTGACGTTGGAGGCTTGAAAGTGTGCATTTAGGATTGGTCCTTTCCGCACGGGGTGATTGGGTGGTGGGTAACCCCTGGGTAAATTGGCGCCACGGACCTAATTGGGGACTCTAGTCAGAGGGCGGGGCCATTGTTTCAGCGGGAGATTCTGGCAAAGAGACGGGGGGGAGGGGCTTTGTGAGAAACCAGCAACGGCCATTTTGGCATCTGGGGAGGGAGTCATCCTATCATTCCTGTCTTAAATAAATGTAAAACCCGGCTACATTTTTCACTTGTTTTGTCCAATACTTTGTTCAGGACAAAAACAAAACAAACCAAAAAAACCTTAGAAATCATCTCTAGAAAGAGGCTTCAGCACCCCAAAACCTAGTAACAAAGGACTCACATGGGAGCAGAATTTTGTGCTCTGCCTGCATCTCACAGCACCCTCTTGTCCATTCCACTGCTCATTTTCTCCCTGAGGTCCTCTGGAGTCCCTGGCTTTCGCTTTGTCTTTGTAGATTCTGTCGCACTTTCCTGTGAGCCATGAACCAGGAGCTGGGGAGAAAGTGCAAATTGTTTTTTTCCATTTCTGTGTTGTTTTCTCTCTTCAGTTTCTCTGTAGGTTTTAATTTTCCTGTCAGATTCTTCCTGGTTCTCAGGGATCTACTTCTCTCTCTTTTTTTTTTCCTTCCCCAAGTTGTTATCTTGGAGAGAGAGTTGTTGCTTACCACTCCACCATTTTCCAGGAAATCCGAGAGCATGTACTCTTTCTCTTTGCATGTATACTACTTTGATTCTGCCTAATCAGTCTGTCTGTGCATCTCACTAATGAGTCCTGAAATGGTTTTGTGTGATGATAACTCAGGAACTCAGTCCAGACAAGTTGAGGTCCCCATTTCTTCTTTGGGTATACCTTCTGAGGCCCTGTCTTTATTTAGAAGGAAAGTGATGGCTTCTACTGGGTGCTATGAGTGCCTGTTAGGAAACATATGCAGTGGGTTGGTTGATCACACACAAATGATGAACGGCTCATTTAATCCAGTTACTTGCAGTAGATGGGAAACTTTTTGCTCTGATTATATTGTGACTTTCAGTATTGGCCAAAACTACCAGGAATGTTTTTGGATGACAATATTATAATCATAATATCACAATATGATTGTATATAATTGTAATTATATAATATTATGTAATATTATAACCTAAGAATGTTTTTGGATGATGATATTATAATTGTGATTAGAAATAGACTATAATTTTGTGAAAAAGGTTTCCTTTTTGTTTATGCATGCTAAGCAAGCACTCTAGTGCTAAGCTACATACCAACCCCTTTTAAAAAGTATTTTGGCACTGGGAAGCTGAGGCAGAAGTATCACAATTTCCAGTCTGAGCAACTTATAAAAAAGAGCTGGGAACACAGCTCAATGTAAAGGCTTTGGGCTCAATCTCCAGTACTGCCAAAAAAGAAAAAGTTATTTTGAGATGGTGTTACTGTATTGTCCAGGCCAGCCTCGAACTTTTGATTTTCCTGCTTTAGCTTCTGGAGTAGCTGGAATTACATATGTGTGCCACTACACCCAGCTGAGTGAGTCTTAATTATAAGGATTACCCTGTTGTTTGGAAAGTTACCAGGAGATTTGAGAGTCGAGGTTTCAACAGCTGTGTTAACTCTGCTTAATACATCATGGCGTGTCCATGACAGTACTGAGTAATCCAGAATCCAGATCTTGTGCAGTATGACAGTTAACATTGCTTTGGGTACTTATAATTTCTAAATTTCCTGATTTGCATTTAAATGAGCCATCCAGAGATTTCATTAACATAACCTTGCTGTTGAAAAAACTGATTTTGAGTAGTATGGTAAGGTAGCCTAAAGCTTTGGAGCAGACACATTTTAGGAATGATGTGGTCATTCTGTTGTAAATGGATTTGTTATGTCATTTGAAAAGGTGTGTAGCTCTTTGCACAAATGAAGCAGTTTGTCAACAGTCAGCTTCCTTGGTTCTGACTATGCCTTTATTTTCTTCTTGTTGCTTGTTTCTCACTTTCCATCACATAGATTGCTATCCAAACTACAGCATCTCTGTTCTTTTCAAAATTTATACCGATATTTTGCTTTATAGCCAGGATTTCCATTTATAAGGTAATGAAGACTGAATAACTACAGTTTAACTTTTTATTTAGTTCCACTAAGCATAATCCTTCCTGGAAGAACTTAAGGTTGCTATAATTCATTAAGGTTGGCTAGCTCTAGTAGGTTTTGTAATAGATCTTGCAAAGGAGTGCTCTGTAAGTTAATTGGAAAGCTAGAAACTGCCAAGAGTTTTATAAGTTATTTGTTCAGTTACTCTAAACAGCGTCATTAATTGTAGAGAACCAAAAGATATGACTAAGATTAAGGAAGAAGCTTTTTCTTGGTAGGCTTGTAAATATTTTTGAATCAGGTTGGAAAAATTCAGTTCAACTAATCCTCTGTCTGCCCTGCATAAAGTACCCTGCCGGCAATTTAAGGACTATAAAGAAGCATAAAAATAGTTATCACCCTTAAAATATAGCTAGGAAAACCACATGCTAAGTCTGACAAAATTAATCAAGTTTAATAAAACAATTCAGAGGCTGTTGAGAGATAACATAAATGAAAACATAATTGGAATTTTAGGGCTGGAAGATGTGGAATATAGAATTCAACCTCTTCCATTTTACAAATCAGAAACCAAGATCCCGAGAGTTACAGGCAGTTGCCCAAGGTCAGAGAATAAGTTAGTGACAAAACTTAAGAGAAGCTGGTGTTCTTTCCCATAGAACACATTCTCTTTAGATTTTAAGCTCTCTGCTTTTTTTTTGGAAATGCTTTTAGGGTTGGGGGTCATCACAAGCATTACTTGGCTCTGTAGTATAGTTTAATAATGTTCAGTGTCACTCTTGGCAGGGCTTTTGATTAAAGGTGCTGTATAAGGCAGTCTGCTTTCATCATGGTTATTGAAAGTCTTGAAAACACATGAGTGAGTTCTCCAATTTTCAAGTGTCAGTATATTTCAAGTTTCTCAATGTAAGTGAGAGATTGAGTCCTGTGCTTTTATCCCTTTGGAGACCGAATCCGATAAATTTTTAGGGATGAAGAAGACCTTCTTAGAGATATTACTAGATGTGGAGTTTTGGAACTAGAAGAGATTTTGGGGGAGAAAATCAGAGATTTCTCATTCAGAGATTGTGGAAAGGTGACCAATATTCCACACTGTACCCACACGTTTGTCCTGCATAGCAGTAAAATTTTGGAGAAGTTGTTGCTAATAGTAAAGATGGGAGATTTCATGTGAAAATTTGTATCTCTGATTTCTCTTGAAAAAGCAGATGATCTGGTAATTCTGGTTCTGTGTGATAACAGTTGGCTGGAGTTGGTTAGTCATTGGCTGCAGCAGCTTTCTAGTTTGGCAGTTCTAGCTCCTCCTAGTAAATCCTCCCCCCACCACCTGATGAGGGTAGGCAATTCATTATTGTGCATATATTCTGCACTGTGGCACCCCCCCCCCCCTTAAAGAAGTTAAGTATTACTGGAGGTGTAACTCAGTGGTAAAACATGTGCCTAGCATTTGCTTGTTCAATCTCCGGCACTCCCCCTTCCCCAGGTACTTTTTTTTAAACCCAAAATATCAAAATTAGGAAAATAAAAAACCCAGAAAGGCTTTTTATTTCAGAAAAAAAAAAAAGAAAGCATTTTTCTTTGGGAAAGCAAATTGTTATATGTTATGCTTGTTTAGTAATTAAAGACAGGTCAGATGTGGTAGTGCATGCCTATAATCCCAGCACTCAGGAGGCTGAGGCAGGAGTATCGCTGGGAGTTTGAGGCCAGGGTGGGTTACATAGGGAGTTCATGGACAGCCTAAACTGCCTAGGGAGACCCTGTCTCAAAAAGCCAAAACAAAACAAAACAAGAAAATTGAAGATAAATGTTACCTAAATGTCCACTTGTAGCTATCTTCACTTGTTGCTAGTTCTTGGCTCCCTCCCTCTACAATTCTGAAAGGTTTTTTGTCTTATTTCTGTTGAAGCAGTATCTGTGAAATGTTAAGAAACAGGATCAATGGGGCAAATAATTTCTTTGGAAATATCTTATCTGTGACATTTGATGACATTTGTTTGAGCCGTCAGGCAGCCCTTTTGCAATCTGGAGCATTTCATCTCTTCAAGTTTGCTGACTTAGGTTGATCAGTTTAGTGGACAAATAAACTTTAAAGACCAAAGTACAGACCTGATGTAAGTACCAGTATGAGCATAGAGTGCAAATTTGCTCATCTGAAGTGGAAAAAATTCCCCAGAAACTGCATTGTGTTACCAGATTAGGTAAATCCAAATTTCTTTTGGCCTCCATCTCCATGGTCCATTTTAAATTTCTTTTTTATTCTAAAAGTTTTTTGCTGCTTGGATAGTCACAATACAATGATGAAAATTTGGAAATTTAACATTGCTACTATACTGTTAAATTTTTTCCCTCCTCGTACAGTTTAAATCCAGAGTCAGTGCATTTAGTTGTCATTTCTCTGTAGCCTCCTTTTTTAGTGTAGGAGACTTTCTCAGTGTTTATTTTTCCTAGCATTGACATTTTATAGACTGTGGACACGTATTTTGTGGAATAGCCCTCATTTTGAATCTCTGATATTTCCTCATGACTAGATTGAAGTTATATAATTTCAGGGAGGGGGGTGGGTGCTGGAGATTGAACTCAGGGCCTTATGCTTGCTAAGCAAGCACTCTGCCACTGAGCTAAGGTACCTAATGCCAGTTTGTCTTCTTATTGAGAATGTTAATTTTTGTCATTTGGTTAAGGTGTTGTGTGCCAGGTGTCTGGATTGTAAAGTTACTATTTTCAGTCCTTTTTCATAAGTAAATAATCTGATGGGAGTTAATATGATACTGTCTTAAGTACTCAGTGTTTTGGTAAATTTAAGCCTTGATTCTTGCCCCTGTGGTGGTTCCTATATGGTAATTTTTCTAAGTAGAGTATTCCTTCTACATTTATTGGTTGGTTTTCTGTTGTTTGGAAGAAGTTTTCCTCTTCCTTTGTTCTTATTGGTTAGACTCACGCATTATTCAGTGAGTCACAGTCTGTTAATCTGTACAAATCCTTCTGAAGAAGTGTTTGGTTGGTAGTCTTATTCTGTAAATGAGGAAACAAGTTCAAAGTAGCTAAGATGATCAGGTGGCATGTCTTTTGATTCTGTTGTCATCCTTCTATCTTGTAAAATATTCTACTTTATAATTACAAAATAATCTTTTCTAAGTATTTTCTGATATTAATTTTGTAATATCAGAAAATACAGTTGAGGAGCTAGGTGCTATGGGCATGTGCCTTACTCCCAGCTCTAGGAGGCTGAAGCAGGAGTTCAGGCCCAGCCTAGTTATGTAGTGAGACCACAAAATGATGATGACAACAAGCAGCAACTGAGTGTGGTGGTGCATGCCTGTAGTCTCAGCACTCTGGAGGACTGAGGCAGGAAGATTGCAAGTTTGAGTCCAGGCATTCAGCCTGGGCAACTAAATGAGACCCTGATTCAAAAGAAAAACAAAGGAAAAAGAAAAGGTTGAGGCTATAGCTCAGTATGAAGACCTTAGACTAGGTTTAATCCCTAGGACCATGCATACCCTCCCATCCCCAACACACACAAAAGAAAATCAGTTGAGCAAAACAAAAAACAAAACAAAAAAACCGCTCATCCGTAATGGGTTAAATTCAACATCTCAACATTTACAGATAATATCACTGTTAATATTTTGGTGAGTACATTCAGGTTCTTTTTTTTCCTTGCAGCTATACTTCAGATAGTTTTGACATCACTTTTCCATACTCAGCAGTATGTATTGTGAACATTTCCTGTAAATTTATGCAACATTTTCCGCATTTATTAAAATATGAAATTGTTGATATTTAAGAAGTTAAAAGATGGTATGAATGTCTGCCCATATGTCCTTCACCTAGGTTCAACAGCAATAGTTAATTTTTCATAATTTTTTTTTTTCTTTTGAAGTGAGATTTTTCTGGGTTACCCAACTTGGTCTTGAACTGTGAGGCTCATTATCCTGCTTCAGCCTCTGGAGTACCTAGGGCTGTAGATGCATGCCAGCACTCCTGGCTTTAAGAATTCCTTGATCTCTATGCATATGTTTTTACTTTTACTAAACACAGATTGTAAACATCTTGACATTTTACCCCTAAATGTTTTAACATGCATCTCTTAAAATAGTCATTTTTCTTTTTGGGGGGATGCTGGGGATCAAACTCAGGGCCTTGTGCTTGCTAGGCAGGTGCTCTACCACTTGAGCTAAATCCCCCACCCCCCTCATTTTTCTTTTTTAAAGGTTTTTTTTTTTTTTAAATTAGTACATGTTTGCATTACATAATGATTACCTTTCTTGTGGGGAGTTGGTATATGTACATCTTATAACATCTCAATTCTTTTTTCATTCCCCTTTCCTCTCCCATTCCCCACCCTCTGTCTCTTGACCCCCTTCTCATTTGAGAAAGATCTATCTCCCTACTTCTGTTACCTATGTTTTATTTTATTTTTGTTGTTTTTTTGAGACAGTCTGGCCTTGAACTCACTATGCAGCTCAGGCTGGCCTTGAGCTCACAGCAGTCCTCTGTGCCTTAGTGGCCTAAGTGCTGGATTTACAGGTGTGTACCACCATGGCTGGCGATTCACTTTTTGAGACAAGCTCTTGCTATGTAGTTAAACTAGCTTTGAACTCACTATGTAGCCCAGATGGGCCTTGAGCCTGTGGCGATCCTCCTGCCTCAGCCTCCAAGTAGTGGGGTTACAGGTGTGTGCTACCACACCTGGCCTGTCTATCTTTTATTGTGCTCTTTGTTTATATTTTGCAATATTTAGGCTTGTGTGTCTGATGTATTTCACTTAACATTATGACTCAGGGTATATCTATTTTTTTTTAGAAATGTCTCAAGTTTATCCTTCTTTATAGCAGAGTGGTACTCCATTGTGTGTAACTACATTTTCTTTATCCATTCATCTGTTGATGGACATATAGTCTGCTTCCAGGATCTAGCTATTATGAATTGTGCTGCTATTAAACATGGATATGCATGTGTCACTGTAATATGATGTCTTCAACTCTTTGGGAAAGATACCTAGAAGGGGAAAAGCTGGGTCAAATGGAATTTCTATTGTTGATTTTTTTGAGGAATCTCCATACTGAGTTCCATAGTGATTGTACTAGTTTATGTTTCCACCAACAATGTAGAAGGGTTCCTTTTTCCATGCAGCCTTGACAGCATTTGTTATTTGATTTCTTGATGATAGACGATATAAAGAACTCAAAAAATCAGACCCCCCAATAAAAGACCTAATTAAAAAATGGGCAACTGAAATGAATTAAAAAAAGTATAAATGGCCAATAAATATATGAAAAAATGTTCAACATTGCAGGCTGTTAGAGAAATGCAAATTAAAACAACACTAAAATTTAGTTCATGTTCATTATTATTATTATTATTATTATTATTATTATTATTATTATTATTTTGTGGTGCTGGGGATCGAACTCAGGCCCTTGTGCTTGCAAGGCAAGCACTCTTAATCACTGAGCTGAATCCCCAGCCCCTATTATTATTTTGAAGTAGTTATCAGGCCTCTTTATTTAATGTGTTAGTAAAGCAGCACATATTATTATATCATTTGTTGTTTGTAAAATATTTTTATAACTGTCTTTCAATTTTTGGTTTTTAGCCCTTTTTGTCTTTGTTGAGGCAGGGTCTCAGTGTGTAATCTGTGCTGCCTCAAACTCATTATCCTTCTGCCTCAGTGTCTCCAGGCATAAGCCTTCATGCTTGTCTTGTAACCATTTGAATTGTATTTCAATTCATTTCAAAGACTGTTATGGTAAATCTGTTACTTTCTCGTGACTGAGACAAGGACATTCTAAGAAAGGATTTATATCTGCACTGTCCAGTCATTGTCACTAGCTGCATGTGACCGCTGAGTACTTGAAATATGGCTTGTCTGAATTGAGATATGCTGTAATTTAAAAATACAGACTGTATTTTGAACACTTAGTGTTTAGGAAAGTATCTCTAGTTGTAAAAATATTGATTATATATTGGAAAAATCATTTGGATATGTTTGGTAAAATATTATTAAAATTAATTTCACCAATTTATAATTTTTAAATGTTACTATTTGAAGATTTACAATTATATATATGGCTTACATTGTATTTCTGTTGAACAGTTCTGATATATAGGCTTCATGAGACTGCCAAAGGATTTAAAAAACAAGTTTTGAATCCCTCTATAGAGGTTCCATTAGACTCAGTTTAAACATTTAAAACATTTTAAAAATAAAGAATACTTTGAGATAAAGGATACTTCATTTAACATTATATGGGGAGATATACATTGTCTTCCTTTTTCAGCAATGCTGCTAAGCTTAGTTAATGAAAGAGTACCTATCAGATATCAACATTTCACACCTGACCCTTTGTTACTAAGTAACTAGTCAGGTGATACAAACACAAGAACAAGATTATTTAAAGTGGTACGAATACCCTGTTTCCTGATAGCCTTTTACCCAATGATTTTAACATCTATTCATAATACTCTCCTGTTTTAGTTATTATAATGGGGATTACAAAGTGGTCATTTCTAGTTCTTTTACATTCATGGTAAAAGATACTCACTTCTCACCTTTGTTCTGTTCTTTTGAGGATCCATCTCTATGCTTATAAACTTTTATTTATTTAGTTCATTAGTTACAGGCAGTTACAGTCCCCTTCTTCGTCTTCCTGTTCTCCCTTCCCCTTCCCCTCCTTATCCTCTTCTTTGTCCTCCTGTTATATTTCCCAGGCTTGTCTTAAATTTCTGGGTTCAAGCATTCTTTCCATCTCAGCCTCCCATATAGCTGGGATTACAGGCACATGCCATGGTGTTGGGCTCATTATTCTTTTTGTCATTTTTGTTGAGCCCCACTTCCCCCTCCCCTCTTAAAGCCTGTGGGAGGGTAAGGCAGGAGGAGGATTGTAAGTTTGCACCCAGCCTGGGCAGTTTAGCAAGACCCTAACATAGCTCACTGCAAAGGCCCTGGGGTTCCATCCTCAGTACTGCTACCCTCCCCTCCCCCAAAAAAAGACTTTTCCCTTAAATTCGGTATTTGATTAAGTGTAGCTTAACATTTCTTCTGGCTTTGAGTGATACTTGCAGGTGCAGAGAATAGCAAATTTAAGCATTATGTTTTAACAGATGAAAACAGGATAGTCTCTAAAAATAGTAAAAAATACCTTTTAGATAATACTATAGTTTGAGTGTCGTGGAATAAGAAAAATCCAGGATCTTCCAAAGAAACTCTTCATTCACTTTAGCTTTTCGTCTTGGGTGGAAAGACTGCTTGGTACCAGGGAAGCTTTAAAGGAGAAGTTTTGTGTGCTTGAGAATGCGCTTCCGTAGTACTCTTAGTGTAAATCTGAAATTAAGTGTTAGAGGTTGTAAGAGTTACTGGGTCCTCATGTGCAGTCTAGTTAGAATGATTTCATCTTGTGGGGAATACAGCTTTCCTGGTAGAAAAGTTTTTAAATCTGAGAAGATTTGTTATGTAGTTTATGTCGTGTTTGATGTTTCCATGACTTTAGTTTTTTGTTTTTCTCTTAGAAATGACTGCTGTCCACACTGGCAACATAAACTTCAAATGGGACCCCAAAAGTCTAGAGATCAGGACTCTGGCAGTCGAGAGACTGTTGGAACCCCTTGTTACACAGGTAAGAATCTGAAAATACAAATACATAGTTGTTGTATCATGCCTTTGTAGCAATAGATTGGGTTGTAAACACAAGACCATGGTTAAAGTCTCAATTTGAGTGGTGGAATTTAGATTGATAGTACTTGGATGATTTGGCTCCACTAGTAAGTGAATATTGATACATGGATTTATTTAGTCCTTTAGAACACAGCTGCTGCCATTTTTTGTCTTATTGCCAGTAGTGTAGGTTGTTGGTATATAGTGCAACTTCCCAAGTATTTGCCTTTTGAAGATAATTTCACTCTTCCTTTGAGGGGGAAACCTAAGATTGGGACATAGACCCTTGGTGTTACTTAGCCTAATGGCCTTCTCATTGTGTAGAATTAATTAGCAGTTAATTTCAGTTTGAAAGTGTAGGTTGAATATGCTTTGTTACAAATACATGTGTTATAATTGATGGCATTTATTAAGTGTTAGAAATAGCTATGTATTTTTAGTTTTGGCATAGTTTGAGAGAGAGAAAGAGATTGAGAGATTTATTGGCTTTTGCTACCTTCAAAAAATTTCATTCCAACTCAAACATAAAATAGTATTTTACTTATCTGTATGTAGGAGTATGTAGTTAAGACTCTGGACTGTTTACTTTTTTGGACCCCATGTACCATAAGCCCTCAGTAGGTCTTTTATTTGGCAAATGTACACCATAACAAGTCTTTAATCATCTTCAACCTACAGATCATCTGGTATTATGCTTGTTAATAATGGTTAATATTCTGGACCTAAAGCACCATTACAGTAGGCTTCTTTGGGGAATCATTATTAAGGACCTGTACTAATTAGTTGCTAAGATTTGTGTGAATAAATGAAACAAAGACTGCAGAAGCAAGTTATCTTAAAACATTTTGCAAAGGTTGATATTGTTATCGGGGAGCTCCTTCTAAAAGTGGCTCACTAAATAAATGTTACTGGATTCTGAATTGCTCGCTTCTCCTTCTCGAGTTAGATTCCAGGTTCTTCTCATTTTATACAAAGAATTGAATGAAATGAGCAAAAAGCAGTGGCTTGTTATTTGGAAAAGTATAAGTGAAGAGTGAGAGAGAAACTGGCTCTGCAGAGTGAGCTTGGGCTGAGTAAAAGAGGAAAAAGCAAGATGAAAGTACACGCTGGAGGAAGCAGGGCAGGCTATTGTGAGGAAAGTCACGATAGCAAGCACTTCTTGGTGCCTGTATGTTTTTATACTGTCCAAATCTCTAGGAAACCTGTGAGAATGTCTACATATGGCTCCTGAGAGGTGGTGCTGGGATCCCATACCTCAAGCTGATGTCAGGTCTAGGCCATCCTGTTGAAAACCTGCTCAGGTTCTTGGGAGAGGTCTATATGCAGGGCTTTGGGAACTGTTCTGTGTTTGTGTTCAGGCATCTTTTAATTAACAGGTCATACCCACTTCCCCAACCAGTTTGTCTCACTTTAGTCCTCTATTTCATTAGCAGTAACAAAATATGACCTTCAGGTAATCTCTAAAAACATCTTTCTGGAAATTCTTGGTGACATGTAATAGAAACATCTAATTTGTATCTTATAATTTTTGAATCTGTAAAATCAAACTAAAAGCCTAATGGAGATATTTGAGGAATTAAATATGTATTATATTTCCTACATGTTGAAAAAGCTAAATTACTTAGGAAACTAAAATATGGAGAGTTAGTTAATGCTTAGCAGAATCTTTTAAATGTGATATTTTATTTCCTTATGAATAACTTTTTGCTGTCTTTAAAGATATTAGTCTTTCTGCTGCTTTTATTTTGAATGACTACAGTTTATTTATTTCTTAAATGAAACTTTTAGGTTACAACTCTTGTCAACACCAATAGCAAGGGGCCCTCTAATAAAAAGAGAGGTCGTTCTAAGAAGGCCCATGTTTTGGCTGCATCTGTTGAACAAGCAACTGAGAATTTTTTGGAGAAGGGGGATAAAATTGCAAAGGAGAGTCAGTTTCTCAAGGAGGAGCTTGTGGCTGCTGTAGAAGATGTGCGAAAACAAGGTAGGTTAAGATCGCTTTTTATATAAGGAGAAGGAAGACCTTTCTGAAAAATCCATGTTTTTATTGAGGCCCTGGGAAAGGAACCCAGTCCCTTTAACATAAGAACTTTGCTACTGAGCTTCATCTGCAGTCCTTGCAAAAGCAATCTTTGAAGGGGACTTTCTTGATCAGTGTTGTTCTTACACTTGCCATTTGTTCACTAATTTTTTATTCAGGAGAGTTGATTATAAAGGAATACAGCATATCTTTGTGGAGTGTGAATTCACATCTGTTGGATGTTTCAAGTGATAAAGTCAGAAAAGCTGTAATACAACTCAATAGGAAATAAATGAGACAGAACTTTACTTTTTGTCCTTTGTGAGACCTCCCTTTAGTTCATACTGAGCATATGGGGGTGGTAAAATGGAAAAATATCTGGCCTAGTAATATTCATGACTTTGAAAATAACTTTAAAAAATGTGCCTTATTTGTATTGGTTTGAGTTTAACCTAAGTAAATCTGGGTTTAAGCCAGGGGCGGTGCATGCCCGTAATCCCAGCATTTGGGAAGGTAGGGCAGGAGGGTCGTAGCAAGTTGAAGGCCAGCCTGCAAGACGCTGTTTTAAAAAAACAAACAAAAAAAACAAACCCCCAAAAACTGGATTGAAAGAGATGAAAGATAAAGTGATTATTAATCTGCAGTTTAGCAATAATTACCATTAGAAAATTGTCATTGTTGCTACAAGATTGAAAAGAAGATTTTAAATCTGGAAGGTAAATGTCTTTTCTCTCCTCCTCTTCCTTTTCTACTTCCTTTTCCTCCTCCCCTACTTCCACTTCCATCTTCTCCCACCCTCATCCTATTTATTTGTTTGTTTTTCTTGCGATGGTCTTACCTACTTGCCCCTTGTGCCCTTGAACTTGTGTTCCTCTATGCATGTGCTACCATGCCCAGTTGAAAGATAAACTTCTTGAAACCTGTACTTTTGTGTTAGACTTGCATTTCAACAAGAAGACTTGAACAAAGAGATAGGTTTATGAGGCCATTGGATATCAGCTAAGGTGAATTGTGTAGCTATTATGGACAGGTACTTTATTGGCCTTTAGGAGAAACTAATTGGTTCTCTGGTTCCTGACAGCAAAATGCATAGTCCAGTCCAGCCTTATGTCAGATTCATCCCTGTGATAGTATACATAAAGGGCCTTACATTTCCATTTATTTGTTCTGAATTTTTGAACTAAAAACTTTATTTAGTGAATATTTTTCTCAATTTTTAGGCTGAAGGTACGTATTTCTAATACTAAAAATGATTAGATTATTAAAATTCTATAATGTGAGTGAGGTGAGTATATTAATTTCCTAGGGTTCCCATAACGTAAATTACTTAAAACAAATTTGGTGGTGTAGAACAATAGAAATTTATTCTTTCATGGTTCTGGAGGCCAGAAACCTGAAATCCTGGTGTTGGCAGGCTTGGTTCCTTTTTGGGCTCAAGAAGAATCTATTCCATGCTCTCTCCTTTCTTTTTTTTTTTTTCTTTTTTTTTTTTGCTTTGAGGCAGGGTCTCACTATGCAGTTTAGGCTCATTTTGAACTCACTTGGTAGCCCAGGCTGCCCTCAAACTCTGATGATCCTCCTGCCGCAGCCTCCTGAGTGCTAGGATGACAGGTGTGTGCCACCACGCCTAGCTCTCCTAGCTTCTTATAGTTGCCAGCAATACTTGGTGTTCCTCGACTTGGAGACACATGACTTCAAACCCTCTGTGTTCATTGTCACATATTATTCTTGTGTATCTCTCTGTCTGAATTTCTCTCTTTAAGGACTTGATTCATTTAAAATTAGCACCCACCCCAATCTAGTATTACCCCATCTTGATACCATCCACAAAAGGCTATTCCCAAATGAATGTCATGCTCTCTGGAATTCTTGGCAGGGACTGTGACACTGTTAAACTTTTTTTCCTGGCCTGCTTCTGAAATCTGTGTGGAAGCTGCTGCTTTTTTTTTTTTTTTTTTTTTTTTTTTTTTTTTTTTCTTTTTCCTTGGTGCCGGGGATTGAATGCAGGGCCTTGTGCTTGCTAGGCAAGCACTCTAACCACTGAGCTAAATCCCCAGCCCAGAAGCTTCTTTGAATCCCGTAGCTCTTGCATTCTGCACACCTGAAAAACCCTTGGCAGAGATGATGCCAAGGTGGGCTGCCAGCTCAAGTAGTAGCCAAAGCCTCTTGGACCTGGGCTGTAGGGGCCTCTAAGTGGATGCCTAAACTCAGGGACATACTTCTTTAGAAAAAACACTTCTCTAGGTAACCCTGAATAAGCAGGGCACTCTGGGGTATCTTTTCAAGGGAAAATTTTTCAAAGTAGTTTTACCCATTTATACTCTTGATCCCAGGAAGGTTAGGGTCTGGCCAGTTCTTAAGAAGCCTTTAAAGCATCTTTCCTAATGTTGTCCTAATGCAGAATGCTTGGCTTCTCTATAATGCTAATTTTTCAGCAATCATGCTCTCCTTTGCTCTAATTTTGCAGGTAGTTCCTTTCTGTTGAAACTGTACATTTTTCAAATCATTCACCTCCACTCTTTGCTCAGGCTTCTTATTGTTGATCTGGTTAAAAGCAGCCAGCACTATGCATATGACCAGCTGAATGTTGGGCTGCCTTGAAATTAGTGTACCACTTATACATTCAGGACATGGACAAAATGAAGGCAAATTCTTTACCAGAATATAACACATATCGCCTGTAGTTCAGTTTCCAGTACACTTCTCATTCCCATCTAAAACCTCATGAACCTGGATTTTGCTGTCCATATTCTGTCAGCATTTTGGTCTTCTGAGATCCACCACTACCATACATCAAGCTTAGCTTACAGCATTGCAAGTTCAGCTTCTGTAGCATCTCCAAACATTTCTAAACTTCTGCAAACAGTTTCAAAGGTTTCTGAACCACACAGTCAGGTGCAGTCACAGCAACAACCCCACTCCTGGTATCACTTTTCTGTATTAGTCACTTTACTGTTGCTGGGGCAAAATATAGTACCTGACACCCACAATTTAAAGGAGGAGAAGTTTATTTGGCTCACAGTTTCTAGTCAGTTTAGTCCATGATTGGCAGGCTCCACAGCAGAAAGGCCATGGTGCAGAGGCAGCTGCTCCACCCCATTGCAGCCAGGAAGTAGAGAGTAAGAGAAGGGGTGATTAGCACCCCCAGTGACCTGTCCCTTCCAGTTATCCCCACCTCTGAACACGAGACTTTTGAGGGGACATTTTAGTTAGATCTCATTTTAGAGTTCATAATTAGGACACATGGACATGAAAAGTAAATTAGTAGCACAAATAACAGAAGAATGGGAATTAGAAATCTTTCTGAAGGTGTGTTTTTAAAAGTTTTAAAAAAATTTTTATACTTCATTTAATGGCAGCTGGTAATTGCACAATTTCCCGACATAGGTCACACATTCTTTAGACAAGTCTGAAAATCAACCCTGATTATTTGCCAGCCATTGTATTAGTCATATTTTCTTATGGTTGATCAAAGGTAAACTAGAATCACAGCTATTACACCACACAGAATACTCATATAGTAAATAAGACCTGGTTTGTTTTTATTTTTATTTTTTTTAGTAATGACAAAATTTTTTAGAGTGAGTTTGGGTCAAACCAAAAGTAAAAAAAAAAACAAAAACAAAAAACCACATCTGAGAGATGTGGTATGGGCCATCATAGAAAGATGATACCCTGAGACCTGGTTTATCACCAGCATTTATAAAAACCAGACCTAGGGAAAGATGTAGGGAAACCAGACCTAGGGAAAGAACTAGGTCTGGAGACACATACATCATCTTACTAGAGTGAATGTTTAGCTTGCCCTGATTATGACATAATCAGAACAGTGAGAATATTCAGTTTCTGAAGGTGTTTGAGCTTGCACTGGGTTTTGAAAGGTAGAGGAAGGCAAGGAAGTCATCCAAGCAGGACAAATAAAAGACGTGCAGGTTGCGCCTGCAGGAACAGTAAGGGCCATGGCTGTAGAGGAGTGCTAGTCATGCAGAGCACTTTTGGTAGAAGTTAGAGGGGCTGGGAGCTGGGGATAAGCTCAGGTAACAGAGTGCATGCTCAGAATGTGCAGGGTCCTGAGTTTGATCCTTAGTACAAGAGGGGGAAAAGGTCTGGAGCTATATTTTGTAGGATGAGTTGGAATGCCAAGTAAAGAAATGAGGACAAATGAGGGAATGATGTAGAGTCAGAGAATTCTGTGGTTGGGACAGGTCTCATAGTGTCCCATATGCTCAAATGTATCAGGTGACACAAGATTCATTACCTCAGGAAGCAACTCTTTCCAGTATTGGTTTGTATTTATTTTTAAAACCTTTTTCTTCTTAAAGTGAAATATGTCTCTTTAATTTTCTTCCTGTTCTAAGAAATTGTGCCATCTGGGTAACATAGAATCTGAGGAAAAGAGGTTGTTTTGAGGGAAATTAGTCTCAGCTCTATGGGAGGGGTTAAAAAAGTTGAGAGTCATGCTCTAAGCAGGGCCTAGTGTCTGGGGGCTATCATAGTAGTAGGATGAAGTGGAGCTGCACAGGCAAGAACTGCTACAACAGAGGATGCAAAAGAAGTAACCAGTAGTTATGCCAGTTAAGTGCCAGTTTGGCTTGTGCAAATGGGTAATCTTAACTGATAAAACTAAGGAACGTGGTATGTGAGAAATTGTAATAATCTATTTTCCTGTGATTTAGATTATTTAGGAGCATGTTAAGGCAGTGTGTGCTGAGAACTCAGGTGAATTATCAAAAGTTAGAACACATTTTCCTCAGTTTAGAGCTATTAGGATTCTGCTGTGCCCTTTTAGTCAAGTTCAAATTGCTTGATGGTATTTACTTCAGTATTTAGTTACACTAACAAAATCAATTGATAGTTTTGGTTTTTTTTTTTGGTGCTTGGGAATTGAACTCAGGGCCTTGTGCTTACAAGGCAAGCACTCTAATCACTGAGCTAAATCCCCAGCCCCGATAGTTTTTCTTATTAGCTTTTTATTTTGAAATAATTATAGATTCACAAGAAATTGCAAAGACAGTATAGAGAGGCCAGGCCTGGTGGCACATGCCTATGATTCCAGTACTCTGGGAGACTGAGACAAAAGGCTGTCAAATTCATGCCCATCCTGGGGAACTTAGTGACCTAGAAGATCATGGCTAGAGAGAAATGTAGCTGAGTGCAAGGGCTCTGGGTTCAATTATAGGACTGTAGAAGGGTTGGCATTCATGTGTACAGAGAAGTCCAGTGTACTTTTCATCCAGTTTTCCCCAGTGTTTACGTTTTATGGAACTATAATACAAGGTTAAAATGTAGAACTTGACATTGGTACAATGTGTGCTTATAGTTTTCTGTCCTTTGGTTATATGTGTAATTCTTATTGCAGTTAAGGCACAGAAAACTGTTCCATCTCCACAGAGACACCCTATCCCCCAACCCCCGTGCCCCTTTGGGTACTGGGGATCGAATTCAGGGCCTTGTGCTTGCTAGGCAAGTGCTCTACAACTGAGCTAAATCTTCAACCCGTCTCTCTCTCTCTCTTTCTTTCTTTCTTTTTTTTTTTTTTTTTTTTTGGTGAAAATGGGGATTGGCCCCAGGATCTTGGCTAAGCTATATTACCAGCTCTTTTTTATTTTGAGACAGGGTCTTGCTAAGTCATGTTTCCAGACTAGGCTCAAATTTGTGATTCTTCTGCCTCAGGCTTTCAGAGTGATACTGCCTCTTTATAGTCACATTCACATTCCTCTACCCTTCCACCTTTCCAAATTCCTGCTAACCCCTCTATTCACTCTGTACTTCTGTCATTTAAGAATGTTGTATTAAACTGAGTGAGGCAGCACATGCCTGTAATCCCAGCTACTAAGAAAACTTGCAGGAGAATCAAAAATTCAAGGCCAGCCTGGGCGATTTAGCAAGCTCCTGTCCCTAAATGAAAAAATGAAGGGACTAGTACTGTGGCTCAGTATTCCCTGGGATCAATCCCTTGCATTCCTTCCCTAGACCCACCTCCCCCCTAAAGACTGTTGCATTAGAGGGATTATACAGTATCAGTTGAGTTTGCCTTTAAAATTTTTTTTTTAACACAGCGTGATGCCTTTGGGAGCCTTTCAAGTTGGTGTTTAATTTTTTGTTACTTGGTTAGTATTGCTTGGTTACTCCATGGTATAGGATTCATTTGTTGATGGGAAAGTAAAGATTTCCCCTATAATTAATCCTATTAATCATTTTTCTTTTTGCATAGTAAAAGTTTTTAATTTTGATGCAGTCCTATTTATTGACACTTTTCCCTCTCTTTATGTGTCATTGTCTAACAATTCTTTTTTTTTTTTTGGTGTTGGGGATTGAACTCAGGGCCCTGAGCTTGCGAGGCAAGCACTCTAACCACTGAGCTAAATCCCCAGCCCCTGTCTAATAATTCTTCACCAAGCTTTAGCTTGTGAAGTTTTTGTCTTATTTTCTTTTAAAAGTCTTATAATTTTTGCATTTTATATTTAAATCTTTAATTTTAGGTTAAATTTTATATAAGGTCTGAAATTAAGATTATTCCTTTTTATATTATTATTATTTTGGCATATGCATGTCCAGTTGTTCCAGTATCATTTGTTGAAAATACTGCTTTCATCCATTGAGTTGCTTTTTAAAAATAGATTGCCTGCACTTGTGTAGAGTTCTCTTTGGGTTCTCTAGTTTGTTCTATTGATCTATGTATCTATCCCTCCTCTCTCTGCCAACACCACTCAGTATTTTTTCCCTCAATACTGGAGATTGAACCCATGGCCATAGCACTGAGCTGTGTCCCCAGCACCACCCACCTCTTTGGAGACAGGATCTTGCTAAGTTCCTCAGGCTGAGCTTGAACTTGTGATCCTTCTGCCTCAGCCTCCCAAAGTGCTGGTATTAAAGGAGTGTGCCATCATGCCCAGCTCTACACAGCCTTGATTGCTGTAGCTGAATGTTTTAGACTTATAAATTTGAAGACTTTTAAACTTCCCAGTTTATTCTTCTTTTGAGTTGTGTTAGTTATTCTAGCTCCTTTGCCTTTCCATACCCAAGGGCGTGGGAAATGCTATTTGGTGGTGATGGATATTGAGGGTCTTTTGTTACTGTTTATTAATATATCTGAAACATCGCAGTGTTTGTAAGAGTTCCTAAGGCAGTGATAGGTATCTGTAAGCATTAGTTCTTTGTTGATGTGTTGAAGCCATGCTCTTTTTATTTATTTGAATTCTACCAGGTTTTCAAAAATCGAAACATGGCTCATTGGACTAGAGATGCTGATCTTTTAGATTTTCCTTTATTAATCTATTGGCATAGCAAGAGTAGAATTACCTTGGAGCAGAAAATCAAGAAATGATTGTGTATGTCTATAATTTTTAATTTTGATGGTAGGACAAGATTTATGCTAGTCCTGGAAAAGGTGATTGAGTTCTGTTGAATAGAGCAAGGATTGTAGCCAAAGCCAGTGACTCTTAAGTTCATTTGAGACAGTTTGGTCTGATCTTCACTTCGTGATCATACCACTAATCAAAGCCAGTTACCTCTAATGTATGTACTATTGTTCCCAAAGTGGATACCATAAAAATATCTAGAGCGCCTACTGCAGCTTCTTCTTCAATACTAAAATATACAGTAGTGAACTTATTTTACTTTCACCTGCACATCCCTCCTCCAAGTGGCTAAAAGTAAAGGTAGAGTGTATTATTTTACTGAATGTCATCCAGTAAATGTAGAGCAGACATCTTAATATTTGGCATGTAGTTTTCCCCCTTGCATGTCTTTTTATATTTAGGTAGTATTGGTCTTAAGGTTTTTTGGAGCCAGGTATAGTGGCATAAGCCTCTAATTCCAGCACTTTGGAAAGCCAAGGCAAGAGTATTGCAATTTCAAGCCCTGCCTTGGGAATTCAGGGAGACCCTGCCTGAAAATATAAAACAAATAAAGGACTGGGTAGCTCAGTGCAAAGGCCCTGTGTTCAGTCTCCTTTACTAGAGGAGAAAAGATTTTGGGGGGAACTTTTCAAATTCTGGCTCTTTTAGGTCATTATTTCATTTTACGCAAATTTTGCTGTTAGTGTAAGTACATTTTTCTTTCATAAAGATAAGACTTCACCTTTATTGAAATCAGTTAATATTTTTCAATACTAAATCTTAACGTGAACCTTTTATTTGAAATGTTAATTTTAGAGCAAGAAAATAATGTCTATTGGCTACTAAAATAGAGTTAAAACTTGTGAGTAGCATCTGAATAATGTATGCATCTGTAGCTGACTTATGAGTATACTGTAATGGTACAGTTATCTTCTCATCTCAGCTTTTTCAAAGAAATCTTTAAAGCATAGAATTATACAGTCATATAAAATTGATAGTCTCTTAGGACATTGCCATCAAGAATGGATGGCAAGTAAAAGTTTCTAATTGGTATTAATTGAAACATTCCTTTATCTTAGCAGCTTTGTAGTGAGATTGGGCATGTGCCATCATCCTTGGTACAGTTTGAATGACTTACACATAGGGAATGTCTATGTGTTGTATGTGTTTCAGGTATGTGTGTTTTTTCATTGTGAATCTTGGCAAGGCAATTTTAAGAAAAATAATGTATTTTGTTTCTGGCAAAAACAGATATTGAGCACAAACTGTCAGGCTCTTGAGGTATAATTTTTCCCCTTGGCAACTGATTAAAGTCAGGTTGAAGGAGGTGAAAATTGGTCTCCTGTCCAGTGTAGATGTTGACAGCTTCAGACCCATATACCCACATTTAATATATAGGCAGCATGGAAGATACATGTTAAAAGGCAGGTGTGATCAGGACAAAGCAGCTGTCAGTGAGTGCTTCAAGGAGGGTTTCAGAGGTAGACAAGAGGCAGAGTGAAGTCTGGATTTGCTGAATTTATGGTGTGAAGACTTCAAACATAGCTATAAGGAGCTTTGTGTGGGTGTGTGATAGATTGCGTTTTAATTTGTTTAGCCTGGTTCATGTGGCTTTAATCAAGTTAAGATCATCAGCTTGATCTTACATATGGACACTTTAATTTTTCACTGAAGAAAAATGACAAGTGTTTCTACTTTGGAATGTTGAGTTTTAGTTTTAAAATGTGTTAATGATGCTCTGGAAGTGCAATAGCAGGGAAATACTTAACAGTTTGAAAAATATTAAGTTAATTAGGTCTTCATATTAGTGTAATAACTGTCTTCATTAAATCTAATAACAAATCAGCTAATTTTTCTCCTATTTCTGTTTTGAGTTCTGGCTTCTTGTTTGTTTCCTCCTTTTTGCACTTGCTGTGGGTAGAATTTTCATCCAGTTTTTTCCTTTTTGTGGATGTCTCTTTTCATGAGATCCCTTATGGCTTGGTCTCTTGTTATACCTCCTAACCCTACCCTTTGTATATTCATGGGGACCATGATTAATTTAAAAATTGTTCATTATTGACCATCATACTTCAAGCCTCACTATTTGATCCAATTTCTTTTGCTTTTCATTTAACTGGAGCAGGAAAAGCAAAATATAAATTGTGGAAAATCATTAACTGGTTGTCATTTATGAGTTTTATGTCTTAAATTTGTCGGACTTAAACTGTAAGTCTCTAGGGTGGAGGCTATATTTTCTTTGATTTGGGATGTGTCAAGAATGTTGTCTGCTTCTGCATCACTACCCTTGTGGGAGCATATGCTGCTTTGCAGAGTTCTGGTGTAGCCAACTTGGAAGTGAGGAAAGAAGAGTGAAGTTATTAAATTCTAATGTTTCCTGTCATTTTGAAATTGTTCCTTTTTTTTTTTCCTTAATTTTAAGTCTATCTTGTTAGGTCCTCCCCCCCAAAAAAAACCACTAACTGGGACAGTAATACTTGTAAGTAACAGTGGGTAATATTACTGCCTTAATATATTTGTACAGTGTACCTGAGGAAGCTATCTTAAATATTAAAATTTTGGCTTTGGCTTGATTTCAACCATGATGTTGCAGTAATTTGGTTTTCACTAGTTAATTTCTTAAGAAAGTGATTCCAAGTTAAAATGCATGTTATGCATTTATTTGAATGTGTAATCAGGAAGTAAGTGGCTCTCTTTGGAGTGTTTCTGAATAGCAGCAGGGCGCACTAGAATTAGTAAGGAAAATGAGAACATGACTATGTGTGTTACTCTATTTTAATTTAAAATCCATTCTGTCCGTCAACTGGAAAAAGTGGAAATTTCAAAGCTTTTAGGGTGTGGGAAAGAGGGCAGGTTGAAAGGTTTTCTAGGGTCCACTAATTTCGGGTTCCACCGCTTCAGATTTAAATAACTTGGTATTAAATGCTTATTTCTTGGGTTGACTTTTAAAAGAAACAGTTTTGTAGGTTAAAATAGAATCACATCCCAGAAACTTAGAGCATCTGTGAGAGAGTCTTTGAATCATTGTCTGTTTTCTGTAGCTATAATGTATCATCTGGGGGCTGAGGTTCATTGTAGCTCCCTACAGTGAATGGAAGGTTGAAGAAGAAGAGAATTGTGTATTTTATTCAGATTTACCTTTATGTCTCAGGGTGTATGGGTTTTTGCCAGATATATATCACCATTAAGTTTTTTCCCTTAAGGGTTATGTTGTGAAGTTTGATGTTCTTTGGAACTATATTGCCAGTTTATCTTCATTGACAAGTATGGAAAATGTCATATTACTAGATCATGGAAAATTAATTAAAAATCAAGGAAAGGTTAGGGATAGATGTGAGAAATATACACTAACTTTTGATTATCTTGAAGTTGGCAAATAACTTTGCGAAATCTTGGTCTAGTCACTTTATTATTTTGTAAAATGAGAGTTGGTGGAATTTTTTTTTTTCAAATAAAAGAATTAGGAATTCAGTGATAGGGAAATTTTAGGTATTCAAATCCAGGGCCTGTGTAAGATGCTAAGCTGCTAACTTTAGGGCTATTTTTAAATGGTTCTCTAGGATATTAGTTGCTTGATGTCTTTTTTCTTCCTTTAGCTACTGTCTGGGCAGAGTGAAAAATTTTTTTCTGAAATAAAAGTTATTTTTCTGTAGGAAACATGCATTTTGATAGAACAAAAAGAAATAAAAACTGCCTATAGTTTTGTAAGTAAGAGATGAAACCAGTGATTAATATTTTTGTCTAAACTCTCCTGGCTTGTTTTCATTTTTTGTTGTTGTTGGTGCCGGGGATCAAACTCAGGGCCTTACACTTGCTAGTCCCAGCTTGTTTTCTATGAGTATCCTCACTTGGGTAGATATATGTTGTGCCTGATTGTAGCATTTCCTTTCTTCACTTTTTGGTACTGAAAGATGTTCAGAATCTAGTAAGTATTCTCCTACAACTTAATTTCTCTCCCTCCCTCCCTCCCTCCTTTCCTTTGTGGCATTGAGGATTGAACCAGGCCCTCTCAGGCTAGGCAGCTAGGTAAGCACTGAGCCCTTTTTAAAATTTAGAAACAGGGTCTCCCTAAGTTGCCCACATTGGCCTTGAGCTTTTGATTCTCCAGTAGCTAAGATTATAGGCTTGTACCTCTGCAGTACCAGGCCTTAACATAATTTCTAGTGGCTGTGTAATATCCTCCATGGAATGATATATTGAAGGATGTTAGTTTGCACCAACAAACTAAAGACTTATTAATATTGTGGACAGAGTTTCATTGACTTTCAAAATTTAAGGAGTAAGACAGATACAATGACAGGTTTTAAATTTTAAATAAAAGGCTAAGTTGTTAAAGGCCACCATTGTTATTCGTAAATGTAAGATTTGAAACTTAAATTTTTTGGATGGGGGGCTGCTGGGGATTGAACCTGGGGCCTTGTGCTTGTTAGTCAAGCACTCTGCCATTTGAGCTAAGTTCCCAACCCTAGCAAGTGTAAGATTTGAGAGAAAAGGTTTAGACAGTTAGAATCATTTCACCTTAAAAGAACAGAGTGACTCAAGCAGGGTCAACTGGGAAATCATTGGGAAGAGGGAGTTGGAATTCCCCATATGGCCAAGAAAATGATGCTGAAATGAATTAATTTCAGCATATTTAAGATGGTTGACTAGCACTTAACCCTTCACCCAGAAGCTTCTGTCCTTTTCTACAGGGCTGTTTTTGCTGGTTTGCCAAAGCACACTCAGGTGATGTCTTAAAATATTTTTTCTTGTTGGATTTGGCAGTTGTAACCAACAACATGCTCTCATAAAATTTTGTGCTTAGGACGTGCCTGCTGTAATACTGTAGGAAATATCTCTCTAATCCTTTCTTTCATCAACTGCACAAGGAAAATAAAAACAATGAGATTAGGGCTGCAGATCACATGGGAAGCCATATTTTGGACAAGCCTCTCAAGGTAGCTGATTTTATAAAGTTTTTAAAAAAGATTTGACTGAGTATGGTGGCACACACCTGTAATCCCAGCACTGTGGTGGGCTGAGGATCTAGAGTTGAAGCCGAGGCCGGGCAACTTGATGACTTGTTGAGACCCTGTTTGAAAATTTTTAAAAAGTGGCTGGGGATGTAACTGAGTGCAAAGACCCTGGGTAAGGTTTCCAGTACTGAAAAAAGAAAGTTACATGTACTAATTTTACTTTTTCATTTTTGCAATGAACTAGTACAATAGGCTTTTTATACTTTAGGTTAAAAAAAATTGAAACCTGCGTTTCATGTATTGCACAAATGAATTAAAAATATTTTAATGTTTGTCATCATTTAAAAATATATTCATTAAAAGAAGTTAAAAAAATTCACACATCAGGCCAAGTCACTTTGGTAAACTGAATATTCTGGTATATGTTGATGTAGTCTATTCCATTTCTTGCCTGTGACTTAAACGGATTATGAGCTCCATTTTCATTGTAGTGTGGGTTGTTATATGTCTGCTTTTTAAAGTGTAAATTAACACAAATTTCATTAATAAGGATACCTCAGATGAGAGGATTATGTACTTTATAGAAGATAGCTATCTTCCTCTACTGAACCTGCAAAATTTGTGTCTTTTTCTGGACCTAAAATGTTGAAAAGTTATGGTCAAGGAGTAGGTCAGAGTTATCCTTAGTGGTGTTTTAGAGAAGAAGATGTAACTGTTCTATCAGTTGGGCTTTTGGAGTATCGTGTAGGCTTTTGGGGGTATGAAACTGTTAATGGATAGGTGAGGGAAATGATCAATCGCTGGGAACTAGAAGGAATCTCAGTTTAGATTAAAAGTCCTTTTAAAAAAATATAGGCCCAGCAAATTTTCTCAAGCTTGGTTTGTAGCTATTACTACAAAAGGACCAAGTTTTTACTCTTTTACTACTAGGTTGCCAACATTTGCTGTATCCTTTAGGGAACTCAATAGCATTTCTTTATTTCTGAAAATGTTAGAAATTGTTGATATGTGGCTAATGACCACATTCTGAATAGGTTTAAAGATTGAAAAAAGTAAATAGAAAAGTGAAAAAGTGGGCATGGAAGTATTTGAGTTTTCCATATATTATGGTTTTTTTGGTGCTGGGGACTCGAACTCAGGGCCTTGTACTTGCTAGGCAAGCACTGTACCACTGAGCTAAATCCCCAACCCCCTCCATATATTATGTTATTTGCGGCAGGAGATAGTGTTCTTATTTTACAGAAGAGAAGACAGAGATGAAGCAGCCCAGAGTTACATAGCCACTAAATAATGAAGATAGGATTCAGAATCCCATTCTCAAACCTCATTTTATCTATGCCATGTAGTTTTCTGGGAGAGAAGTACTATAGTCATTAACTTTCCTGTGTGACTTTTTTTTTCTTTTTTTTTTTTAATGGTGGCTGAGTTTATTTGAAAAAGTAAAAATGAAGAGTGAGGGAGAAAGAGGAAAGAGCAAGATAAAAGTGTACCTGGAGGACACAGTGCAGGCTATCAAGAAGAAAGCCACAATAGCCGACATTTTGTTTTTTAAAGGAACAACATAATAGAATATCTCATGCCTCTTAGTCTCAGGGCCCTCCCCCTGAAAAAAAGGAAAAAGAGAAAAAGGAAGCCTTCTCTTCTTTTTATTAATTTTTTTTTCTTTTTTGATGGTACTGTGGATCAATCACAGGGCCTCAAGCATGCACACTGAGCTATATACCCACAGCTTTTTTTTAATATTCATTTTTCCTGCCCCACCATGTTCTTTTCCAAGCCTGTCCTTTCCCAAAAACGTTATAAAGTTTGCTTGCTTAGAAAAAACTTGAGTCAAGATACTTGAAGATTTTAAAAAGGCCTTGATCTTGACTTGTTCTTATAACACAATCTGTTCATTTCCTTTACAGTTTGCCTTTGTCTTTGTTTTGAACTCCAAAGGGGCTAATCCCCTGTTTAGTAAGGAGAAAAGCACCAGATGACAGATCTGATTTCATGGTACATGGTACAGTAGCAGTGTTTTCTTTTAAATTTAATCTCCTTTATATTTTAGTTCATACTAGGTGTAGTAAGGTTGACTGGAGGCACCTGGGTGGGACAAGGCCAGAAGATTCAATTATATTGTCAGGCTTTTCTGATGACCATATGACCATGGACAAAGTTCCTGTCTGCCTCATTTTCTCAACTTGGCCCTTTTGTGTATAAGAGGAGTGCTTTTGATCTCTTAGAAATGTGTTCTGTAGACTGATAATTGCGTTTATTTTTTTAAAGAATTCTTTATTTTTGCATTTAATTTTGTGAAAAAGTTTCCTGAAAATCTGCTCAATCTTACTGTTGTTTCCTTTTATAGGACTGACCATTGTGGAACAGTTTGAAGACTTTGTTCTTGGCTAGTGGCTTATTTGCATATTTGTTCAGAGTTTCGTAAATAGAGAAGCTCTGAATGTTTATCAATCAGTGTGTTTCCGACATTTATTTTTCATTACTAATACCAAATGTTAGCCATGAAGTTAGGGGTTTGCCGTTATGGCTCTGGGCTAAGAGATTAGTGTAGATGTAAATATGTTTAATTTAACTGGCTTCTTCCTTGCAGTTTCAGTTGTTTGCTGTCACTTGATTTGACATTATTTTGGAATGATATGCTGGCTGAAGAAAGTGCTTGGGTAGAAGTTAGAATTTTTAAAATTAGGATATGTTTGTGGTACATAATTATTACCTTCATTTTGGGGAATTGATACATACATATTTGAATATAAGCTAATTTTTGAAGAGTTTCAATTCATTTAGATGGACTATAGGTTTAAGAATCTACTTTAAAGTCATTATTTTTGTCCTGGTCTGGGCCCTTGCTTCTGTCCTCCAGTTCTTCCCTTACCTGAAGTTAACTATCTTTTTTCATTTCCCATAAGCAACTGTTTGAGAATTTCTTCTAGTCGCCTCAGATTGTCTTTTCTGTTTGCACCCTACTCAGTTTGTAGAAGAGAGCCTTACTTCCTGCTTCTGAGAATACTGGGATCCTGAGAAAACCGAGGAGACTACTGCCCAGAAGTGTCTTTGTTACCTTGCTTTTACTTCTCATTTCAGGGTACAGGAATCACCATCTACTCCTCTTAGAGCTTTCACTTCCTCTTCTGGTCTGGATTGTGTGTGGTCCTAATTGTGTTTGCTCCCATTGCAATCTAGAATCTTCATTCTTCAATTTTTTTTTTTTTTTTCTTTTCTTTGAGACAGGGTCTCACTATGTAGTTCAGGCTAGCCTTGAATTCACTATGTAACCCAGGCTGGCCTTGAACTCCCAGCCATCCTCCTGCCTCAGTCTTCTGAGTGCTGAGATTACAGGCTTGCACTGCCACACCTGGCTTCATTCTTTAATTGTATGTGTTTAGTGTCCTTTTGCCTTTCCTACCCTCAATCTCTGTTATTCCAGTTGTAATAAAAAGTGTCAGGCAATGTTCTAAGCACTCCGCTGTGTCTTTGTGTGTTCTAGGCCATTTGGTTTCATCTCCACAGCGACCCTGTGAAGTATAGGCAGTCCTTACTTTGCAAGGTTCTGATATGCACAAATTTTAGTTACAACAGTTAATTAAATACCACCAGTCTCCCAACAACGTGGTTCAAAATTTAGTTACCACAGTATATTAATTAACTATGAGTAATTGCATAAAGTTCTTTGTTGCTAAATGCACAAAAATAGCAGAAGCACAACATGATCTGTGACCAGTCATATCACTTCTAGTCTTAGTGAGTATTGGTGGATTATGCATCTATTCAGTTTATGCAGAGTGTGTTGTTGTCTCTTTCTCTTCCAGTAATAAAACCACTTGAGCCATTTGACAAAAGTGGGTAATTAAAGAGTAAATTAGCCAACAAAAGTTAACATAACAAATAAATGAAAAAATAGCCGATTGTGAGTGAGCTCCATCTTTTCAAATACTGTGGAATATCATTGTTAATTTTATGAATCCACATAATGATTGCCATATGTCACTGTCTTCCTTGAAGATACAAGGGAAGACTATATCAGATCTAGAAAAACCTATTAACTATAAAGTCCTTCACTGTTACTTCTGGTCTGACAAATATACAGAGCTTTCCTTTGCTCTTAGTACTCCAGTGGTTCTAAGCTTTATTAATGTATGAGTCTGAGGTGAATTTAAATTTTTTTCTCCTAAGCTCATAGGAGATACTTGGTAGGTCTGTTGAGAAGCAGCTGTTTTTTTAATAGCTTTTTTTTTTTTTTAATAGCTGTTTTTGGGGGCGTGCTGGTGATCAAACTCAGGACCAAGCGCTCTACCACTGAGCCAAATCCGCAACCAGCTGGGTTTCTTGAGAATGCTCTTTTAAAAAAAAAAAAATCATAGAGGAGATGAGTGAATGGCTTTTAGGCTTTAAAGTGGGTGCACTAAGCCAAGAAAAGGGCATGAGTTTTCTAGGGATACAAAAACCATCACTATATAGGTTACTGTCAGTTTACCGGTGAACAAGACATAGTCCTGGTCCTCTTGCTTTCAGATATAAGAAAGAGAGAAATAATTGACTCCCCAAATCATTATCAATAGAAATGAATGAACCAAAGTGTAATTTTTATGAGTTTCCGGGGAATGTTATAAATAAATTATTTAGCTGGGTGTGGTGGTGCATGCCTATAGTTTTAGCACGTGGGAGGCTGAGGCAGGAGGATCACTGCATGTGCAAGGCCAACCTGAACTATTTAGTGAGACCCTGTCTCAAAAAATTCATGAACTTAAAAAAAAAAAAAAATTCATGAACTCAGATTGTATAAGCTGGACTTTCTTCATACTGATGATAAAATGTATTTTGTTTTTATACCTTAATATTTTGATTCTAGACAAAGTATCTGTTCATTATAGAAACTTGTATATGTATAGAATAATGCAGAGAGGCAGATTGTAATCTGGCGATAATTCTTATTTACTTTTTGGTTCTAGTTTTTTCTGATTTTGAAAAACACAAATTATATACATTTATAATTTCATGTTTTTTCCTACCAAATAGTCTTTCATAAGGCTTAACATTTTTAAACATATTTGTTGATATTTGTTTAGTAGTTGTAGGCTGCACCACAATTTAGTTAACTAGCCGTTCGTGATCGAGCATTTGAGCTCTTGCACTATTTCTATGAGAGAAATGAAGGAGTCAGTAGCTGAACTCTTAGTCTTTGGATAGGGCGGTCAGTACATGTGGGTAGCTGGAATTATTAACAAAATATAGTGGTTCTACCTAATGGTGTTATATTTCTGTATCATTCTGTGGTAGTGAGTATAGATTGCTGCTGCTTCTTTTTTTTTTTTTTTTGCTCTGTAGTTCAGGCTGGCCTTGAACTAATTTTGTAGAGCAGGAGTGCTCGGATTAGGTGTGAGCTACCACACCTGGTTTGAGAGTAGATTGCTTTGGATCTGGTTTTTCTCCCATTCAAATCTTGGATTTTTAAAAAAGACACATGTAATAATAATCCTTTTTGGAAAGGAGCATTATCGTTAGATGAAAAGGAAGACATATTTTAAAGTCTCTATATTAGTGCCAAGTTACTTTCCAGATTTTATGCCTTCACTAACATTATATGAGGTACTTGTTTTAATGACAGTTATAAAATGTGGAAAAGCAAATAACAGAAAGGACCCTTACACTAAATCTGTACATGATCTGTAAAAAGTTTCAACCATTTTTTAAAATAAAAACAACCCTACAACATTTATTGCCATCCAGTAATAACACAAGCGTAATCAAAACAATATGAACAAATGTTTTACAAATACTCCCAAGGGCAAATCACTTAAACAATGTATTTAAAAAAGGTACATTTTTCACATGTTATCATAATTGCCATTGCCACTACCTCATTTCACTGCTATCTTCTTAATTCATTGATCATTTCTAGTTGGAGACACTTTGTAGCAGAGTAATACTGTCTCCTTTCAGCATGATCCAACGCAGTTGTTTTCTTGAATTTGTTTTAGAATAAATTTTTTCTGCATCTCATACAAGGTTCATGTACTCATCAAAACCAGTAATACAGCCCTCCATCCGCATATTTGCTTGCTCACAGAGCCACACCTGAATCCTGGATCTAATCTGCAGGTATCTGAAGATGAGTTTGATGGGCTGCACTTTCTGGCCCTGGCTCTGGTACCCCATGGTGGAATTTCACAAAGACCCCACCAACTACCATGCTCCCTCTAACAGCAACTTCCAGAAATAAGATTCAACTATTTTTGTTATGTGTGTGTGTGTGTGTGTGTGTATATATATATATATATATATTCAAGTTAACTCTTGCTGAGTTTTTCCTCCCCTTGTTCATTCTGTTAAATAGGAGACTTGATGAAGAGTGCTGCGGGAGAGTTTGCAGATGATCCCTGCTCATCTGTGAAGCGGGGCAACATGGTTCGGGCAGCTCGAGCTTTACTTTCTGCTGTTACCCGGCTGCTGATTTTGGCTGACATGGCAGATGTCTACAAATTACTTGTTCAGCTGAAAGTTGTAAGTTCGGGCCTATGTCTGTAATTTGTTCTTTGTATCAGAGTGAGCTAGCTGGCAATATTTAGTTCATCATTCCTTAGGATTTTATTTGGTTTTGTACTTGATTTATCTAAATGGACCAGGGATGTTTTTAATTTCCACTTAACTTCCCTATCCCAAGTGGACATGATAAGGGCTCTGCTGTGAGCTACTATTATCTTGGTTCTAATGAAAAACTTGTAACAAAGGTGTTGTTTTCACTCCTCCCCTTCTTGAATTATGATGAAACATTTCCTTGTTACTAAGAGAGCCAGATTTGAGGAACCAAGGTACATTAAATTGTATACTTTTAGTTGAAGGTCAGTATAATAGTGTTCTTTTCATCTCCTTTAAAGGACCCATACAACAGAAGGCCCATGCCAACTGAAGAATTTAAGTTTGGATTGTTTTCTGAGTAGCTGTTAAAAGGAATAAAAAAAATTCTACGACACTGTCTTCTTTTATCTGCATACTTGTATGGTGCCAAAGTTTTGTTATTTGGGGTCGTAGGTGGAAGATGGTATATTGAAGCTGAGGAATGCTGGCAACGAACAAGACTTGGGAATACAGTATAAAGCCCTGAAACCCGAAGTGGACAAGCTGAACATTATGGCAGCTAAAAGACAACAGGTACAGTCATTATTTGGGGATATTTTAAAGTTTCTTATTTCATTATCTAGTGGGAAAAACTCATTTTTCCTAAATTTCCTAAAGGTAGTATACTATTACTTTATTCTGCTAATACAGATCCATTAAAACTGTTAAACTACAGAGTATCTTTCCAGTGTTGTGCTGTTAACAAAGCTGTAATTTAGTTGCATTCGTGTTATGCTCCTGTTTTAGTTCTTGTAAAAGTTTTATTTTAGGTAATTTAGCAGTTTCAATGAAGATACTCTAGTGTGTGGAGTGATAATGGGCTTTTGTTGTGTGTGTTCAAGGATTACCTGAGGTATTGGTGGAGTTTAATTCAGATATTTAAAAAACGTAACCAAGTTAAAATATAATAGAATTACTGTATGTCTGTATCAGAAAGTATTCTCCCCCACATTCCACACACCATGTTTTGACACTTTTTAAGTGGCTCTTATAAATCATTACTAATACAGTAGTTGCTCTTGTATGGTATGTGGATCAGTGTTCTTGGTTTTTGAAGGTTAGCCCTTTGGTGTTTTTACTGTTGTGGTGCTTTGAAATCTTTCCTATGTACTTCCTGATAGATGCTGTGTGTTTGGGTATGTATCCTGCAGAGAAAATGCATACATTACCATCCAGCTTTTTAAATCTTCTGTAGTTCTGATGCTGGGTGTAGTGGTGAACACCTGTAATCCCAGCATTTGGGAGGCTGAGGCAGGAGAATGCCATGAGTTTGAGGCCAGCCAGGGCTACATAGTGAGTTCAAGGCCAGCCTGAACCACATAGCAAGACCCTGTTTTAAAAAACAGGGGACACCCCCCCCGCCCCCGGCCCCGAATGTTCTGGTGGAATGCATGGTTTTAATTCTTCTTTTAAAACGATGCCTGAAAAGATGACTCGTAATTGTTGTTAGCCCATATCAGTTAGGGTACCTTGCGCTATAGTGCATAGTAAACCAGTTCTTAAACTGCATAAAAATGGGGCATTTATTTTCTCACTAAGTAGAAGTTCTGAAATAGGTTGACTTCATGGTTGGTAAATTCCAGAGTATTATGGTATCATCAAGGATCCAACTTCTTGACATGTTTCAGTGCTTAAAGGAGCCCTGACTCTGGATGGTGGCAGATGCTCTGAGATTTGCACGTATCAGTATGTCCAGTGAGGAAAAAAGGAATGTTTCTTTCACATGTCTCTATATGCAAACAATTTCGAACTCCCTAACACACTAGCCCTAAATCTGAGTTGTGTGACGTACCTGTTCTTCATTTGCCATTCTAAGAGGAAGGGCTACCTTCTGTGCTGGCCTCAGTAATCAGTACAGACCTTCTTTTCCTCTGGGATAGGGACATACAACAAGCTCTTGATAGGCAGGAGGAAAGGAGATTGGGGTAAGAGTGGGACAGATTTGGGCAGGTAACCTAGGATGACTGCTATGGGTTTTTCATTAAGGATAATTGTCAGTGCTCTAAATGTCTAATGTGAAAAAATGCCTAGTATATGACAACCTCAGCTTTGGAGAATTCTTAGTTATTTGGTTATATTAGTATATAATGTCTGACTACAGGGTTGAGAGAAGTCTAATAATGTATATACAGTACTGAATATAGTGCCAGACTCTAAAAAGCCACTCCTTGGTGGACAGCTGGTAAATAGTTGTCTGTTGCTCTTATTTCAAGCCAGGGAATGTGACCATACTAATTTTGTACATATGAAGTCCTGGTTTTTAATTTCTGATACTTAGTATTATACATGATAACATAGCTGTATTTTGTGTATTTCCGGACAGTTATTTTTAAGCTCAGTGTGCTTTTATCATTTATTCTTCTATTGACTTACTCATATCAATTATGAGTAGTACATTTTTTTCTTTTTGCTAAGGCTGGTTGATCCTGAAATAACTTGCTTAATAGAGTGATAATTCTGTAAATACAGCAAGCTGACAATTAATGTTCACAATTTATTTTACTTAATGCTTTTGATACACGTTCTCATTTGTATAAGTGAAATAAATGGTTTCTTTTGTTGGTTTTTGTTTTGTTTTTTGAGACAGAGTCTGGCTCTGTAATTCAGGCTGGCCTCGAACTCATGATCCTCCTGAGTTCTGGGATTACAGGCTTGTGCCAACCATGCCTGGCTAACAAATGTTGTTATATTTAGAAAATAAAGTTTGGTCAGTATCTTTTCTAAAATCTTATTGAATCTTGGCTTATGAAGGCTTATGATTATTTAGGCAAAGTAAGAACATTCAGACTGCCACTTACTATTTTGTGTCTGCAAAATGATGGAAGAAGTAAATAGATGGTGTTTTTGAGGTAAAACATAGTAACAGTCCAGAATTTTGTTTGCAATTGGAAAACTGTATTACTAAGTAATGCTGCTTGAGTTTTAATTCTGTGTGCCACAAATCATTAAGGGTTCCTTGTTGGCATGTGATATTGAACGAACCAAAACTGTTTTCTTCTGCTTTTCTCAATAAACATTTTGGCAGAATACTTTAGAGTGGTACCTGAGTTAAAGTACTTTAAGTATGTTATATGTGATCCTTCGTACCAGCCACACTGAAAATCTTGGGCAGATACACTCTTTTGGACCTTAAAGGTGCTGTATCCTTAATTCAAAGAGGAACATTTCTCATGTTTATTCATTTTAGTTCATATTGTCATTTTAAATCTTTTTAGTTTAAGCTTTTTAAAAGTTAGTTTTGAAAATTCAGACACAATGCTAATGCTATAGAAATCAGTGAAGCCTTGATGTAAAGCTTTCTTTGTAATGATTTCTTTCTGGGTATGTTTTGCTAAGTAAAACTTGTTAAAAATTTTTTTCTAAAATAAAAACACACACAGAGTTCTTGGTACATGAGCCACTATGTATTTTTAAAAAATGTTGCAGTGAATACTCACCAACTTCAAAACAAGATATCATAAACATCTTGGTGTTATTGCACACATGTTGGATAATATTTTTGTCCTTCCATATTTTCTATCCCACTGTTGTCTTCCCTATTCTCTATCCTGGGAATTTAACTTGTCTGGGTATGTGTGCATGGGCTGCCTGTCTCCGGATTCCTAGTTAGGTTTGGCCAGTGGGAACATAAACAAGAGCTCAGAGGAGATAAAAGAGTGATGCTGGGATGTTATTCATAGGCTCCTCCCTGCTGGTTGCCCTGGGTGGCTAAAAGGCAAAGTTCTGTTGCACTGCACCCTCCACACACCTTGCTCTCTGGGTTCTGGTGACTGCTGCCTCCTCTTGTCCTTTCAGGCATAAGCATTCCAACAACCTTGTTGTTTTCCTTTACTTTGCTCATACCTTTGTAACACAGTACCCAAACCATCTATAAATTACCCATTTTTATTTTATTGCCTTTTTCTTTTTCTGTTGTGTTTGTTTGTTATTGTTTGTTTTTTGAGACAGGGTCTTGCATGTAATTCAGGCTGGCCTTGAAATCACTAACTAGTCTAGGCTGGTCTCAAATTCATGGAGATCCTCCTGCCTCAGCCTCCTGAGTGCTGGGATTACAGGCTTGCTTCACCACGTTTGGCTTCCTATTGTGATTTTGAGAAAATGGGAACATGCATTTCTTGTGTTTGTAGTATGTCATACTCATTGATAGTTTGCCCTCCCCCTTTAATACAGTACTAGGGATTGAACTTGGGGCACTCTACCACTAAGCTACATTTTCAGCCCTTTTTTAATTTTTATTTTGAGACAGGTTCTTGTTAAGTTGCCCGGGCTGGCATTGGATTTGAGATCCTTCTGCCTTAGCCTTGAGAGTAGCTGAGATTGCTAAGATCTGTCAGTTTGCCTAGTTCTTTAACTTTTAGCCTTAGACTTTTGCTGAGAAAATCCATTTAGCCACGTGCAGTGGCACATGCCTGTAATCCCAACCCTCACAAGGCTGAGGCAGGAAGATCACTGTGAGTTTGAGGCCAGCTAGCCTGGGCTACCCAGTGAGTTCAACGTCATCTTGAACTGCATACTGAGACCCTATTTAAAAAAAAAAAAAAAAGCAAAAAAGAAAAGAAAAAAATCCATTGAGTAGGTTGATCATCCCTGTGTGTCCTCTGTTCACAAAATGGCCTTTTACAGGACCTGGGCCTTCACGTGTATTCCCAAAGATCAGTGCTTATTTGGGTAATAAAACTCTACTCATTTAACCCTAAGCGCCCAGCGTTTTGGGAATTCCTTCTGTATACGTCTATATTCAGCTTCATTTGGGTACTGCCTACTCATTTCCTTTAGTTACTGGTCATGTTTTCTGGCAGAATATTTTCACTGCTGTGTGTTTAGCCCCCATATTAGACAGCTTTTCATCACTGTGACCAAATAACAGAAAAAAAAATAAATCAAAGGAGAAAAGTCTTATTTTGACTTGTGGTTTCAGAGGTTACAGTCCAGTCTGCTGAGTCCAAGGCAGAAACATCATGGAGGAAGGGCATGATGGAAAAAGCTGTTCATTTTGTGGCAGCCAAGAAGCAGAGAGTGGGGTAAAGGGCCTGAGAAGAAAGGGCCAGGAACCAAATATACCCTTCAAAAGCGTACGGTCAGCGACTCCCATCCCATCCAGTTAGGTCCTACCTAGAAGCCCCGCTAGCTGTGAACTCATTTATGGCTTAATCCACTTGATGAAATTAGAACTCTCACAGTCCGTTTAGTTTCTCAGGTTCCATCAGGGAGTGACCAAGCCTTCAACACAATGATCTTTTGCGGGACATTTTGAACCTCAACTGCAGCAACTCCTTTTGTCTGTTTTCAAAACTTTGGACTTCTTCTTTCCTCAGGCATGTTAAGTAATAATTTGCCTCCTCCATTAATTGTCTCCTCTTTGTCCAGGAAAGGGAGTGTTTCCTCAACACCAGTATTTAGATATAATATGGGTACTGACTCCTTTAGCTGCCCTTGTATTGTTCAACAGCATCTACCCATTAAGGGAAACCTAAGGTTCATAGCTTTTCTGGGATTTACCTTTTTGAAGTTCTTCTAGGACCTGTTGTGGTGGTCATGATGATATTGTTGAAAATACTAAAGAACGAGTGACTCTAAAAAAGTGTTTATTTTGTCAAGTAGAGTTATAATTCTTCTATAAACATAAACTCAGTTTAATCTTTACAAAATAGTATAAGGCAGATATTACAGTTGGTCACAATTATTTTTATAGATGATAAAACTGTAGACCAGAAAGGTTAAGTAATGTGGGGGAGCTAGGATTTGAACCTAAGCTATCTGGCTTGGGGACAGGGATTTTAATTGCTTCTGTAATTCTTAGTGCTGAGAACATTGCCTAGACTCAATAATGCTCAATAATTATCTGTTGTATGAATAAACCACTTGTTGGTATAATGTATAATCCCATTCCCGTACTGGAATGGGATTATAAGTGTGGCTCTAATCTGTTACTTTCTTGGGCTAACATATTTGTTGACTTGAAGTGTTGTATTTCTGTTAGCCTCCAGGCTCTAGTTGGACTGTAAAAGTGTCTTGGTCGATTTTCTGTTGCTGTAAGTGAATACTACAGATGAAGTAATTTGAAAGAATATGTGTTATTTAGCTCATGGTTATGGAGGCTGAGAAATCTAAGAGCATGGGACTCAGTGTCTGTTGAGGGCCTTATTACTCCATCACAACACGGCACAGGGCATCACTTGGCAGACACAGCTTGAGTTTCTGCTACTGATGCCATGATGGAGGTCCTATCCTCATGACCCTATCAGTTGTCTCCCAAAGATCCTACCTCTAAATATCATTAGCATATGAATGAATTTAGGGATTATTTTTCACATGTAAACTTTTTGGGAGGGGGGCATAGTCACCACAGTAGCACAGGGTAAGGGTGATGGCAGACAGAGGTAAGGATGAGCCAGCATCAACCCTGGTTTCTGCCAGGAGGACCACCTCTGCCTCACGTTATCTGTCCTGGCTTCCAGCATGCTAGAGGGGGAGTGCTTTGGTATTCCAGTTCCATCTCCACACATATAAAGAGCTTGTTGAGATATTTGGGAGAATTTAATACTACCTCTTATTTCTTAGCTAGTCTATAAATTCTGACTTGAAGGATTATTTTTCTGAAAATTTGAACAAATGCATTGGTGATGGTGTTATCAGTGGTATTATTATTATTTGCACTACTGGGGATTGAACCCAAGGCCTTCACCCTGAGCTACATGTTCTCTCTTTTTAAACTTTTATTTTGAGACAGAGTCTTGCTAAATTGTCAGTGCTGGGTTTGAATTTGGGATCCTCCTGTCTCAGCCTCTTGGAGTATTGGGATTGAGGCTCGTGCCACACCATGTTGGGCTCTGTCAACATGTTTATTTGTGAGGAAAAAAAAAATCTAGACAAGTGGGGTTGTTTGACCAGAATTATTTTTTAAGTATTGTCATTTGAATCCAAGACATCTGATCAAATGGATCTGTGGCTATAATTTTATATTGTTAAAGAGGAAAATGAGAGGAAACTTTCACTGGAATTTCCATATTTGGGTTTAGATAATGTTATAGGTTGTTTAGAAGTTAGCTTGTATTTCTTGATCACTACATGAGATTAACAGTTCAAATTTATGAATAGACCTCTTTCCTCAGTATGTTTGGCTGGCTGTTCCTGAGTCTGCTAGAACTGTAACTGGTTTGGTAAAGTTCAGGAATCATGAAGGCCACAAAATTAGATCACAGGATCTAATTTTAAAAGTAATCTATTAGGCTGCTTAATAGCTCACTGTTCTCAGTAATCTGGATTACTTATCAGCACTATGTATCTTTAATACTTTTGATTGATGTATTCTTATTATAATAAATAATGATGTCCACTGTAGTATCCATTTTCCTATATTCATTTAATTATGTTTGCTATGTTCACTTAAAATTAGTTTCTTTGTGCTGAGGCAAAAGCAGTTCTGAAGAGAGAAAGTAAAACACTTCAGCAGTTGGGATAAATGATTATATTTAATTGTTATTGTCACATAAGTTAAAATATATCTCCCACACTTGGCAAATACAAGTTTATCAAAAATATGTTGTAGTGAGGACAAGACATTTAGAAAATACCACACAGAACTTGTGTCCTTGCTATTTAAGCATAATATTTAGCCACAGCACATTGCCATAACTTGAGTCTTGAACTGAACACCAGTTGTTTAAATCCATAGGGTCTTCTACAAGACTTAGAGTCCTTGAAATTGTGATGAGGGCAAGACATTTAGGAAATGCACCACAGAACATGTGCACCAGCTATTTAAGAGTGATGTTAGCCACAGCTCCTTGTAATAACTTGAGTCTTGAAATGGTTACTCATTCTCTAAATCCACAGGATAGCGTTTCTGAATGTTTAGCCTAATGCATTGTGCTACAAGGCATTTGGAGTGCTGTGAGCTATTACTTGCGAATTCAGGTTTCAAATTAGAAAAGAATTCTAGGAGGAAAGGTATGCTGTCGTATTATTTACAGTTTAGATAAAGATGTAAACCCTAAAATATATACTGAGATGAAGATTCAGAAAGAGGAAGCCAGTTTGGTCTTAATTAGGAGCTCATCTAGAAAGATAAGCCATTGTATATAGTTGGTCAGACTTTCAACTGAGTAATTGACTTTGGCCCTTTTAAGTTAGTTGGTTTTCTCTTATTGTTTGTAGATCATTTTAAAAACATTTAAATTTGTACTTTAGGTTTCAGTTGGTGATGTTGATATTGAAATTATATGATCATATGTAAAATAGATTTGGAATAGATCTAGTGTCAGAATTACCAACTGTATTTCTTCTTCTGGTGGTGATTCATGTTTACCAAAGGCTTGTCTCTTTCTTCCCTCTCCTACTTTTCTGTCCTTTGTTCAGTAACAGTGGGATGTTGGATGTGCCCCAGTCCCATTTTGCTTATTGTTGGTATCATTTATTTGTCATTTAGCCTAACCACCCAGCCTAATAGGTGGATGCCATTACTTATAGAAATTATGCCAGGAACCTCAAGTCTTTTTAACTGTGAATTATAATTATGGGGTAGAGGAAATTGAAAAGGACATTTTCACATAAGACCGTATCTATAATGAATATTATAATCATGAATTGAAATCATGGAGCACATGAGCCTCAACTTTGTGGCTTAATGACCTGTGAACTGATTGACTTGACCTATTTAAGGAAGATATGATTCTGTGTTGTAAGGTAGGTTGGTGGGGGGAGAAGTGTGGAACTTTTTCTTTCTTTTTTTTGAGGCAGGATCTTGCTGTGTAGTCCAAATCAGCCTTGAACTTACTGTGAAGCTCCGGCTGGTCTTGAACTCAGGACCCTCCTGCTTTCAGCCTCTCAAGTGCTGAGATTATGAGCGTATGCCACTACAATCAGCCATATAATTCAGTAATTCCTCTTAATCGTACTCTATTTAAATGTGCCTGTATGATCTATTTTTTTTGGAATAGAGATACATACATATATCTATATATAGTTACAATCAAAATGCTAAGTGATTTTATGTTTTTACTTTTATTTAGTGCTGCTCTAGGTATTTTATATGCATTATCCCATTTACTCAAAATGATAAAAGAACTATTGTTGCTGCTCCTGTTTTTACAGGAGAAACTGAGTACAGTGTTTAAAGTATGATCACAAAAACCAGGAAAAAACAGTCCATATGATTCCATAGCTCAAAGTCTTAACCTATTCATACCGTTTCCTTTGTAATTAACTTTCAAGACTGATTGTTAATGAAAATAATGCATCTGATTAGTAGAAATGCTAACTTTTCAGACTGTATTGGCAAATTTTCATATTAATAGGGCCTATATAAAGAGTGTTCCAGTTTTTTTATTTTACTCTTATAGGAACTGAAGGATGTGGGCCATCGCGATCAGATGGCTGCAGCAAGGGGAATCCTGCAGAAAAACGTTCCAATTCTCTACACTGCATCTCAGGCATGCTTACAACACCCCGATGTCGCAGCCTATAAGGCCAACCGGGACCTGATATACAAGCAGCTGCAGCAGGCAGTTACAGGCATTTCCAATGCTGCCCAGGCTACTGCTTCAGATGATGCTTCTCAGCACCAGGGTGGAGGAGGAGGAGAACTGGCATATGCTCTCAATAATTTTGATGTAAGTTATGCTTGGGAGGAAACTTCAGTCTCTTTAGCAACCCCTAGAAGATAACAGGTTCTTGGGGAAAATCCGATCAAGGCTTCTCTGGGGAAAGCTCAATTGCAAATCTAAGTGGAAAGAAATTTTTATGAATCATCAGTCTACTTGACAAATGCTTTGAGCTAAGTTTTTTTGTCTTTTCTTTTTTTCCAGTTTGGGTTAGATTTCTGGATTCTTTCATGTAATTTGTGCTTCTTATGAGGTCATTTTTTATTAAGAATATGAATCTGGGTCATTTCAAACAAGATTTTGACCTTTTGGCTGATTTTATTTATTTATTTATTTAGGATGCTGGGGATTGAATTCAGGGTCTTATGTTTGCTAGGCAAGCACTCTACCACTTGAACTAAATCCTCAACTCCTTTGTTTTGTTTTTTTTTGAAATAAGATCTTTACATATATTCAGACTGACCTTGAACTCACTATGTAGCCCAGGCTGGCCTTGAACTCTTGGTGACCTTCCTTCCTCAGCCTCCTGAGTGCTGAGATTACAGGTATGCACCATCATGCCCAACTCCTCACAGATTTGAAGTTCTGGGAGATGCAGAAGCAAAGTGCACCTAGACTCTGACCTCCAAGAGCACATGGTCTACTGGAAAATACAAACACATCACACTGATTGCTGTCATCTTAATCTTTGTCTGCCTAGATGTACTTCTCCATGAATTAATATGAGTCATGAGCACATAATTTAACCAAGTGAGGGCATATTTGGAATTAAAGTATTTTTTAACATAATGGTATATAATTACCTTTTATAAATGATGTCTTAGGTCCTGTGTGTATATCATGTATACATATTGTCTTGTGTACACAACTCTGTCAGTTTTTTAAACAATTCCTACTCACAGTGCCTCATGGCTTCCAGTAGATGGCAGCAACTTAAGTTTTGTTTTTGTTTTTTTTTTTAATTTTTTGTTTTAAACCAACTGTCAGGGCAAAATTTTTTCTTTTAACTTAAAGTAAGGGACTATTGAGTTCTAAGTGGCCAGTATACTTTCCTAATAGAAATGCTTCAAAGTATAGAATTTAATACAATGGAGTATATTTTGTCTTGATCAATTTTACCTTGTCATTACCTATTTTGTCTTACCTCTTCTGCTTGGGTAAGTGATCTTTGCTAATGTGTATGCCTGATTTAGGACTTCTTATAAGGCATGAAAGGCACTGTTAAGCCAAAAGACTATGGTATTCAAACTGGAGGTTTGACTTTATAACAAAGTTAGGATGCCTCCCCACCCCCTTTTTGGCCTTTGCTTTGAGCTACATCTCCAGTTCCCTAGTATCCCCTAGTACCCCCCCGCTTTTTAAAAAATTTTTAACCAAGAACATGTATTGGTACATTGTCTGCCTAATGATCACATCCATCACATTTACTTTGTACCTGTATATGATATATTTTGGTTTTCCCCCCTCCTCCCCACCCTTCCCTTCTGTCCCCTCCTTCCCTATTTACAGCAGGTTTATTCATAATTTTCCATGATTTCCCTTTCTTCTTTCCTTCCTTTTTTTCCCTTCCTGCTTTTCCCCCTTCTGTCTTTCCTAGTTCTCTCTTTTGAATATTATCTTCCTTTTATATAACATCTATTACAGGGCTTGGGATTTAGCTCAGTGGTTCGAGTGCTTGCCTAGCAAGTGCAAGGCCCAGAGTTCGATCCCCAGCACCAATAAAACAAAACAAAACAAAAACAATATCTATTACACCTCTTTGTCCTTATTTACACTTATGGTTTCTCATATCAGAGAAACAATTCGATGTGTACTCATGAGTGTCTGATTTAGCAGTATCCCCCCTTTTTTTATTTTTTGTTTTGAGACAGGAATTTGCAGAGTTGCTAACTTTCCCAGACACTGCTTGACTTTTTGAGTCTCCTACCTCAGCCTCCCAGAGTGCTGGGTTTACAGGTTTGTGCTGTCACGCCTGGTTTAGGGTGCATCTCTTTTTTGTTTTGTTTTGTTTTGTTTTGTTTGAGACAGAGTCTCACTATGTAGTCCACGCTGGCCTTAAACTCACAGTGTGGCCCAAGCTGGCCTTGAACTGAAAGCAGTCCTTCTGCTTCAGCCTCCTGAGTGTTGGGATTACAGGCGTGTGCCACCACACCTGGCTGTAACACACTGGCACTTGGGATGAGGGAGTAGCTCAGTGGTAGACCACTTGCCTGGCATTCATGAGATCTTGGATTAAATCCTCTGTACTACCCTAAGGCTAACTTAGTGGTGCTGTTTACTCTTCCCCCATATTTGTCAGTAATAGGTAACTTGTTTCATTCAAGGCTGTAAGGGTCACATTTCGCCTAAAGTTTAGTAATAACTATCAGAAACCACTTAACTTTTTAGGTTCACAGTTTCTTCATATGTAAAATGAAGGGTTTGTGTGAAATGATCTCAGGCCTCCTTTGGTTCTGTAATTCCATTATAATTCTGTGACTATTCATTCCTCATTTCTGTTGGCCAGAAAGCATTTTGTATTCAGTTTTGATCAGAGAAATCCTGTAATAACCAAATCTGATAAGAAAAACATTTGATTCAAGTGTAGATTAATAAGAAAATGTTTCATGGTATGCTTCAGCACAGGGTTCTTTGGGTTCTTTGGAAGGACAGGAAGAAATATTACTCGTTGGAAACTTTCAGTAGCAAAAACTGGCATTTATGTTGAAATTAATAAGGAATAGTTCCTGTAGGGAAAAACCAAGACCAAAATACTTGTGTAGACATTTACGAGTGTGAGAATAAATTCTATGAAGTGAAGTGTTGGTGGTTGAAGTGTACTTGTAACCAGACCTCACTCATAACTGCAGACATGGATGGACTTCAGTTAAGTCAGGAGAGCGAGGGGAGAACAGATGAAGGGTTTATTCGTATTGGGGCGGTTATATGTCACAGAGTGGCTTTCTAGGGGAGGACTGCTATCTCTAGTTAGAAGAAAATAATTTTCTCCTCTAGTATAAATTTCGATTAGATGTACAAAGTGAGGAAATAGATAATTCATTATAAATGCATTTCTTTCTGAAACTTTGGGCAGAAATCTGTTACAAATTTATTTTTAAAATTTTTTTGTGGTAAAACAATTCTGTCACTTAGCAGTTTTTTACTCTGCACTTAAGAAAGAGGTAAGTTTTATTTTTGGGCTGGGGATTTAGCTCAGCGGTTAAAGTGCCTGCCTTGCAGGTACAAGGACCCGAGTTCGATCCCTAGCACCAAAAAAAAAAAAAAAAAAAAAAAAAGAAAGAGGTAAGTTTTATTTTCCTTGTAATTCTCATTTGATAATTTTAATTACTATTACGGTACAGGCTGACCTTTAGATGTTTAGAATTAGTAGTATGAACATAACACACCTGCGTTTGCATTTGTGGTATCATATCTTACCCAAGGCCTGTTTGGCTGGTTAATGGTTTCTTTGGGAAGTGGTCTACCTCAGTCCAATTTACATGGGATAGCCTTTCTATCTGCCAAGAAGAATAATTTTCTTTTAGGTATTGGAATTTAACCTGACTATTCCTAATAGACATTTTCTTGCCTTCTTGAAATGGAAGGAACAGAAATGAACAATAACGTTTGGTAAAACTTGCTTTGCAGAAACAAATCATTGTAGACCCTTTGAGCTTCAGTGAGGAGCGCTTTAGGCCTTCCCTAGAGGAACGCCTGGAAAGCATCATTAGTGGTGCTGCACTGATGGCTGACTCATCCTGTACACGTGATGACCGGCGCGAGAGAATTGTGGCAGAGTGCAATGCTGTCCGCCAGGCCCTGCAGGACCTGCTCTCGGAGTACATGGGCAATGTGAGTGTCAGTACTTCTCTTTTTTTGTTATTTGTTTGTTTTTTGTGGTACTTCAGATTGAACCCAGGGCCTTAGCAGTAGGCTGTCCCCCCTCAGTCCCCGCCCCCAACTCATCACTTTTTTGTTTTAATTTTTGAGACAGGGCCTTGCTGGGTTGCCCAGGCTGGGTTCCAACTTGCAGTCCTCTTGTTTCAGCCTTCCAGAATGCTGAGATTACAGGCATGTACCACCATGCCTGGCTAGAACTTTTCTTTGAAGTGAGATATTTATGTCTGGGGAGTTTTCTATAACATGTTGGACCTTAGGTGTTTTAACTATTAATATCAAGTATATGTCCTTGACTTCTTAGCTTTTTTGGTGGGTCAGAGTTTAAAAGAACGGGTAATGACTTTCTAAGTGGCCCTTTCTTCCCCAACTTTTTATTTTACAAAAATTTAAATTTAAAAAAAAATGCAATGACGATCTATATGTTCTTTCTCTAGATTCATCAATTAACACATAGACACATTTGCATGGGTGTGTAAATGTTTATATCCCAGTGTACTTTTTTTCTTCTGAAACATTTGCAAGTAAATTTCAGGCATTTTGATGCTTCATTTCTATGTATTTTAGCACGCATCTCTTTAGGATAATGACTTTCTAAATTTCTGTTATCATAACTAGGTATCCATCTAAGTTTGGGCAAAAGGAAATGCTGAACATCAATCTCTTTAATATTTATGAAATTTTCTAAAAAGAGAAAAAATTTTCTTCATGAACCATATAGAATGTTGAAAGAGTGGATAATTGCAATGTATAGCTATATGAGGCAAGCTGGATAATATTTTTGAATTTTTAAAGTTTATGCATAAAATTCAGTGCTATGAAATTTGACACTGTTTTGCTATAGAAAATCTGAATTGTTGATTTTTCTCTATTGTTCTATGTTTTCTCTTTTACCTTCCCTTATGCTTTCTCTTTCATTCTACTTACTTAATGCTAATTTAAGGTTACTGTAGTTCAGATCATGTACCCAATATTTTACTATTCCAAGAAAAGAATAAATTAATATTTATTTACTTTTTTTTTTTTTTTGTGCTGGGGATCGAACTCAGGGCTTTGTGCTTGCAAGGCAAGCACTCTAACGGCTCTGCTAAATCCCCAGCCCTAGGAATAAATTAATAAAAACTATATAAAATCAATTTAAAGGGAAGAGGGACAATACAAAGTAGTTGTCCTCACTGGTGGTTTTGTTTTGCTTCAGAAAAAGATCTTAGTCCTTTCTCATTTGTTCATTTACTGTACATTTTGTTTTTTTACTTATATGCTTATAATGGTGAGTCATGACGGAATTCCTAGGGTGAAGATGTGTGCCTTCCTGTGTTGATCTTGTTTCTTCCATTTTGTGAAATTAGTGAAGCATATTGGATTTTAAGCCATTGCTATGTTTTGCTCATAGGCAGTCCACCTAAGAAAAATGAAATTAAAGGTTTAGTTAATTCAAATGGACAATGTAGTTGATAAGTCACAATGAAAATGTGGGACACTTTTAAATATCCATACCTATTCTTGAGAATTAGAAAATACAAAAAGATGGATAAGTTGAACAAAGGCTCACAATGTGGGAGTCATAAGCAAGGGAATAAAGATTCAGAGTATAAAAAAAAAAGATTCAGAGTATGTATGTGGATCAGTCATCTGCTGTTATGTATAGTGATGGAAGTGACACAAAAGTGGCCAGTGCAGTTGTCATTAGGAAACCCCTTTGAAAATAACCTCTGATGGGGAAAAGGATGTGATAAATCTGCAGGAGCTTCCTAATGAGTCTCAAGGTAACCCTTCAGTCCTAGTATTGCTCAGACTGTCTAGGTGGCCAACCTTAACTTGAATAGCTTTGTGGTTTCTTTCTAGAGTATCATACAAATACCTTAATATTTTTTGTTTGTGATATGGTTGTAGGAAAAGCTGTGAAATACTTGTTTTAATATATTGAAAGCTTGGAGACCATAATATAGCACTCTTGAAGTAAGAACTGGAGCAATGCTTGATGTTAGGCTGAAGTCTTATTATGTGGTGGAGGTCTTGGAAGAAATTTTCTTGGGATTCAGAACCACATTTTAATAGTTGAACTCGGAATGTTTCCCCTGAAACTGATCTGTAGTTTCCTTTTTTACTGATTCATGTAGAGGGAACAGGTTCAGTCTTGTCACGAAGCAATGGAGTGAGGATAAAGGGGGAAGGCACTGGAGCGCACCTGAAGAATATTGGAGAAGAAGCAGCAGGAGCAGCTAGGGATAGATTTTTGTTCATTTATGAAGGATTTAAAAACATTTACAACCTGAGGTGACAGAATTTAACTGGGCATGTCTGCCTCTCGCTCAGTTCATACAGAGCATGTGTCACATGCAAAACAGTGGTATGGGCACCATGTAAGGAGGAGTGAAGCTCTGATCCCTCCTTTCTAGAATAGACAAGATCTCTACAGGGTATTCAATGCCATGCAAATAGCAAGAAGGATGAGATTATTTCCAGCTGAGAAATCAGAGGCTTCTTAGATTTATTTTATATTCTTCTGATTTACATTGATGTAGGTCATACTATAATTAGTTGTCTAATATTTTTTGATTATTTCTGTCAAAAAATTTAGACAAGTAATTATAGTATGACTTATATCAATTAAAACTTGTTTATTGCATGGAACTTTGTAGACTGATAAAATCTAGAAGGGCTTACCTGTTTTCATTTTTTCCATTCTCTAGTTTCTCCCATTAATAGCATCATTTTTATAGACACATTCTTTCATTAATCTCTGAGTCCTTCTTCCTCAGGTCCCACTGGTTTTTCTTTTAAGGTCATGCACATTACAGTCCCTGGGGAACATTAAAAGGGTTATAACCTGGACTGATTAGATCAGAATCTATAGGTCAAGGTCTAGATACTAGTATTTTCAAAGCTTCCCAAGTGATTCCAGTTTCCATTTGGCAGTAGAGAAACTACTGTGATAGTTTATTCCATTTGTCCTTCTTCATGCCTAGTGCCATTGCCTTTCTTTAGGTTCTCTCTAGTTTCTCTGATGGTACTTGTTCTGCTTAGGGAAGGCCAAACTCATATCTTCCATAGGACATTGTTCATTGTGTTCTTGATATCTCCTTCCCCACATGTTTAAACCTAACCTGTACTTCCTTCATCATCATGTCCCCTCCCCATCCTCTTTGCTGAAGCCCATTTCAAACTGCACTATCCTACGTTATTTCTTTGGTGCTTGAAGTTTTACACCTCAGTTGTATACTTTCTTGAATTGTTGCTTGTCTTTCCTTCATTCGTATAATTTCTGTAACCAGGTTTTAAGCTTTGGAGAGACTATGTAAAAGTATTCTTTCATTGTCTAGTGTCATACTAGAAGAGATACTCAGTAAAGCTTGCTTAACAAACTCATGTTGACTTGGGAGAATGAAAAAAATGAACAGTTTTGGGGAAAAGAACCAAAGATCTACCCTTATGGACTTTGAATTCTGGGGCAAGTGGGGCTGAGGAGACTAGGGGTGGTTTACCTCTACTCACTGAAGGTCATTCAATATATTGATGACATTTTTGAAAAAATTACAAACCAAGAACTCAAAAATAAGCAGTTAGTGAAAGGAGTGTCTTAGACCAAAGTAGAATCAAATTTAATTCATCAGGTAAAGGCCAATTTTCCTTTAAAGTAGGGGTCAGGAATCCTACAATCTTAATGTTCCTGTTTGCATTGTGATTTGAGAAGTTAGAGGGTAGTCAGGTAGTCTTGGGTATAGCTAACTAGAGACTCTTAAGAGATACTGATGTAAAAGTAATATGTTTGACCCTGGCTTAACATTGTGGAAACACAACAGATACATGACAGTAGAGGTTCTTCAGCCCACCAGTAGATCCTTATAGGTCTACAAATGACCGTCAGGTTTCCTTGAAATGAAATGTGGTTAATTTGGTTTGCTTCAGTTTTATCCACCTGAAATTGTTCTGGGTGTAAGGGTTATAGAGAAAGAAAAACATCTTTGAATAGGTGTTACAACCTTAAAAGGCTTAAAAGTAAATACACTGAAATTAAAATGAAACGTACTTAAATTTGAAAAATGTTGTTGCTATTTTATCTGTATATAAACATGAACTATTTATTAAACTGGGATGCCCAGTTGTGTGTTGAAATGTTCTCTGAAAGTGGGTGGGGATTTAGCTCAGTGGTCTGAGTGCTTGCCTCAGAAGCACAAGGTCCTGAGTTCGATTCCCAGCACCAAAAAAAAAAAGTTCTCTGAGGTTATTTCAGTGTCAGCAAAAGCCTTCTGAATAGACTTGTATTTTGTACAGCTGAATTTTCTTATAGTCTTCATTCTGCTAAGGGATTTTCTGACCTTTAATATTTTCCTTTCTTCCCCTTTTTAGGGCATATGTTTTTCCAATAGTAGAACTTACTGAAACCAAGCTTATTTGCCCCTGCATTATTATACCTTTCAAACCCAGACTCCTCCCCCAACCCTTTCCCCTTCAATCTGATAGTATTTCACACAGTGTCTGAAACATAAAGGATCCACAGTTTTTGAAATGAATTTCATTTGGTTTTGGCTTAAGCAGTCTTGCATACACACTAGGCATTTATGAGCATATACGACTGACTGGATTACTGTTGATAAGGATTACTATTGGTAAGAACAAGCACATGCTGTGGGTTTGAATTACTCTAGCGCTGTGCTTTTCAGTGTGTTAGTCATTAGTCATGCGCAGCTGTTGAGTACTTGAAATCTAACAAGTTCAGGTTGAGGTGTGCTGTAAATATAAACTACATGCTAGATTTCAGAGACTTAATAAATGAAAAAGAATGTAAAATATCTGATTGATAGTATGAAGATATTGGATTAAAATCGGTTACTGAACATAATTTTTTTTCTTTTTTTTTTGGTGCTGGGAATCGAACTCAGGGCCTTGTGCTTGCAAGGCAAGCATTCTAACCACTGAGCTAAATCTCCAGCCCCAAACATAATTTTTATCTATATTCTGGTTAATAAAAATTTTAAAATTGTATACATGGTTTATGTTTCTTGCTTGCATTATATTTGTTTTGGATCATTCTAACTATTGAGTAACCGGCCAGTTAAAGTGAGTAGATGAGTTTAGTATCAGCTTCTTCATTGAATGTCCAGAATGGTATGGTAACTCATGCATAATATCCTTTATGTCTTGTATTGCTTTTAAAGCTATAGTGTTTGGGAGGGCCAGCAGGGGATTGGAGTAGTAAAAATGATCAAAATGCAGTATGTATAAATTCCCCAGGCTTAATGCAATACTATATATTATAATCATATACTAATAAATTAAAATTTTTTTAAAAAGCTATAGTGTTAAGTAGAAGAGATTTGGCACAATTTAGGATAGAGATGGTAAGGATAATATTGCTTAAAAATACATTTTATCTTTGTTCTTTCACCAAAACATTAGTGCTTGTAGTATCTCAAAAGAAAAATGCAATAACTGGACATGTTTTGAATTGAACTAGACATATATTTGAGGAGTTTGATTATGCTAATATATCAGGTATAAATTTTAATTTGGTCTGGTAATAGCTTGATATGGAATATATGAATAGTATGTAGTTAATGTTCACTTTCAAAGATGTTTTGATTTTTTGTTTTTGTTTTTTTTTTTTTTTGTGGTGCCAGGGATCGAACTCAGGGCCTTGTGCTTGCAAGGCAAGCACTCTAATCACTGAGCTAAATCCCCAGCCCAAAGATGTTTTGAAAAGGTATATTGTTATTGTAGTGAAGGGAAGCACTCAATTTAGATGTTAATCTCTTCTGAGTTTTGCAAATGATTTCCTGGAATCACTTTAGCATAGCCAGAGCTTCCTAGCTTTTGAAGGACTCTGTGAAGAGCTTGTTACTGCATTATTTTGTAACTATATTTTCTTATCTTCAAAATTAGAATAGTTTAATTTTTTTCCGATTATACAAGTTCTGTGTTCGTTATATATTGCCTGTAATTTTACCATCCATTTTTGTGCCTAGCATTCCAGGCTTATTTCTAGATATATGTGTATGTGCACTTATAAAATCTATTCTTTTCTTACTTTTTCTTTGTTTTTTAGTTACTAGGTGTTAAGGATTATCCACACTTGAATTAGTTAGATTTCCTGTTGCTGAACACAGTAGCTGACAGTCACAATTTAAAGGTTCCATTTGGCTCATGGATTGGGTGATTCAATCTATGGTAGTTGGTTCCAATGCAGGAACATCATAGGGAAAGGTGTAGTTCATGGCACTGAGAAGCAGAGTAGGAGAACCGCCCTGGAGGGGAAGAGGTGAGGGAGCTGTTGTACATCACCAAAGCCGTACTTCCATGTCTCCCCTAAGCACACCTAGAAGTGTGCTCCACCACTTCTCCCTGGTGTGGATGCAAAGCTGATCAAGTTGACACTCTACCCTAACTTCCACAATACTGTTACACTGTTAACCATATGCCAGCCATTGTGTAAAGAGACATACATTGTTACCTATTTTACCCCTGTAATAACCCTTGTTGAGCTGTTCTTGCTTAAAAATGCATTCATGTACAGGTGTGATTTGAACTCAGATCTGTCTAGCCTGAAAGTCTATAGAAATTTTACCCTTGTTGATCTTTCTAAGTCACCAAATAGGATTTTGTGCCTTCTTTAACATGTTCCTGCTGGTTTGAACCAGGAGTGGTTCAGAGCTGTCAGGCAGCGAGACACATAAATTATGGCCTTGTCACAAACTTGTTAATGGCTACAGAGTTTTCCACTAAGATTAAATATCCCGGAATGAAAATTAAACACTGAAATTTAAATTTTAGTGTTAAAATTTTGAAATTAAATACTCTGGACTAAGATCAGTCCTTGTCTCATATAGCTATTTGAAGCGAGCAGAGCAAAAATGCTTTTTAGAGTGTCCTCCCATGCTAGACTACGTGGTATTACTTGAATGTCATAGATGTTTAAATTGACTCTGTGATGTCGTCTTACAGGGGCTGAATTTTTTTATACGTCTATTCTATTTCTATCTTAGAACCCTTGGGTTTTCTACAGTAGACTCTCACCTGTATTGGTTGTTCATAGGTCTGTAGCTGTGCCTGAAAATGATTTTACTGATTTGTAAATAAAAGCTTTTCTGTGACCTGTACAGTATACTTGGGAGAATTTAGATAGAAATAGACGTTGTATAAAATGCAAAGTTTGAGCATATGTAGGACTTACTCTTTTTTTTTTCTTTTTCTTTTTTTTGTGGTGCCAGGGATCGAACTCAGGGCCTTATGCTTGCAAGGCAAGCACTCTAATCACTGAGCTAAATCCCTAGCCCATTTATTGTATGTATTTAGAGTGTGGACTATGATATTTTTAGACACAGCGAATGACTGCTACAGTCAAGCCATTTAACATACCCATCATCTCACAAAGAGTTACCTCTTTTTGTGTGTGAGATGGGCCTAAAGTCTACTTTCATAGCAAATTTCCTGTATGTGTTTGTACCCTTGATTCTCCCCATCCTCTGATAACTACCTGTTTTCTCTATGTATTTACTTTTTAGATTCTACGTATGAGGTAGATAAAGTAGTTTTTTTTTGTTTTTTGATTTTTTTTCCTGTGTCTTGTTTATTTTACTTAGCTTAAAATCCTCTGGGTTCATGAATGGTCTCTCATAGTAGCATTTGTTTATTTCAGAAATCCATTTGTCAAAAATTAATGTGTTATTTTCAAATGCCACAAGATGAGTTTGAAAAACTTTTATTCTAAGGAAGATGTGTTACCCAAGTTATATTTTATGTTGCTTTCTAAGAGGTTTGAGGCACTTTCTGTGTATGCTACCCTGGCATTTTGAATTGCAGTATTTAACAGGCAAGGTCTTAACCTTTTATACACAGAAAGTTACATGTTTACATATTAGATGAAATGCTTCTAGCCCGATGGAACAGAAGTGGAGTGGTCTTTTGAAATCACGATGATAGAGCCGACATGGAAGCTTGCCCAGTGTCAGGCTGAAGATGGATAGGATTTTAGCTTTCTTGAGATTACTATTAGACTGTCCTTGGTATCATCACTTTGTGTGTTCTTTAGCTCTCAGGCAGTATTGAAAAGATGTTGTATCTAAAAAATGTTTCTGGATTAAAAAGAAGTCATCCCTAAATATATCAGAATATTAATAATTGTCTTTAGGTGGTAAGGTGATGGGCGGTGTAAATTTTATATATTTCTCCCTATTTTTGAAAATGTTTCTTATATTGATAATGTCACAAAGTTTAAAATTAAACTTAGACCATAATTTTTTTGTGCTCTAGATTTTTAACCCCCTCAACTCCCCAATCTAGGGCCTTGTAAATGCTGGACAAATGATCTAGCACTGAGCCCTTTTTATTTTATTTTTCGATAGTCTTTCTAAGTTGCCCAGGGTGGCCTCAAATTTGGATCCTCCTACCTCAGCCTCCTGAGTAGCTGAGATTTCAAGTTTGTGCCATTGTGCCTACCAAATGTTAGGTTTTGTTTATACTCACTCACCAAGTTCATTTCTAAGTTGTGTATCCCTTATTCAAATACTTGGAACTAGACGTGTTTTGGATTTCAGTTTTTCAGATTCTGCAGTATTTACATAGACTTTACTAGTTGAGCACATATTCTAAAAATCCAAAATCTGAAATGCTCTGAAATTTGAAACTTCAGGTTTTTCAGAGTAGGGATGCTCAATCAGTATTTATATTGGTTATATTGGGATTCTTTACATAGGAAGATTTTGAGTTGTCATTTTGAAATAACAGTTCATTCAAGCTTATAGAATTGTACAGTTAGAATTTGGAAATGACAATAGTTATGAGCTAGTCCAGGGTTTGATGGATTACAGTTCTCAGGTTCAGTCTGACTTCGTGCCTGTTTTTGTAAATAAAGTTTTTGGAAGATGGTCATGCCCATTGGTTTACTTATCTCTTGTTGATGTTTCCCCACCATAATACCAGAGTTGAGGAGTTATGAAAGTTACTGTTTGAGTAGGTACAAAAGATACTGTATGGTTCCCAAAGCCTGAAATACTTGCTATTGTTTGCCAGTCCTTAATTTAATAGTTCAACCAACTAATTCTCCAGAAGGTTTTAAGTTACAAATTCAGTCTTTGCAGTGGATGTAAGACTATTTAAGGTATCTATTTCTTCTTGGGTACATTTTGGAAATTTGTGATTTTCAATGAATCAGTCCATTTTATCCGGTTAGTCAAATTTTATGTGCATAGAGATGTTTCTTATTAATCATTTTAATGTTTTGGAGTCTGTCAGTATTCTCAGTTTTATAACTCATGTTGGTAATGTGTATCCTTTTTTCCCTTTGTCAGTCTGGCTAGAGGTTTATCAATTCGTCTGATCTTTTGAAAGAAATAGCTTTTGGTTTCTTTGATTTCCACCTGCGCCACCCCCACTCCCCCACCCCAATATTTTTAGTTTCACTGACTGCTACTTTTTATTGTTTCCTTCCTTTTGCTTGGTTTGGTTTTTTTTTCCCCCTTCTTTTCTAGTTTCTTGAGGCGGAAACTTAGATTATTGATTTGAGACCTTTCTTCATAAATGTAAGAATTTATTACTATATATAGATTTTTAAGCTTTGCTTTGTCTATATCCTGTGAAATTTGATATGTTGTATTTTAATTTTTTGTTCAGTTTAAAATACTTTTGAGTTTTCCTCTAGTCTTCTTTAACAAACAAATCATTTAGAAGTATTTTGATTAATTTCAGGATATTAGGAGTTTTTTTGTTTTGTTTTTTGTTTTGAGTTTTTTGAGACAAGGTCTTGCTATGTAGTTCAGGCTGGCTTTGAACTCACTGTATAGCCCAAGCTGGCCTTGAATTCCTGGCGATCCTCCTGCTTCAGCCTCCCAAGTTCTGGGATAACAGGTGTGCACCGCCACGCCTGGCTTAAGAGATTTTCTTCTTATTTTTTGTTTTTAAACACCCCCCTCTCCCCTTGCAGTTATACTTAGGGCAGCCAGTAACATGCTTTTCACGGTGGGTAATTCAGGTTCTGGGGTGAGCACTGACTTTCCAAAGCTGTCCCTACCAATGATGGAGTAGAGCCCTGGGTGCCAGGAAGTTTCCTCCTCTCTGACCTTAGGCCTACTTTGTTGAAAGTTGGCACTTTGACATAGTTCTTAATCATAAATACAGATTAGACGCACAAAGGTCTGTGGAATGTAATGATTTTTTGTTTTTCTGATTGAATGTCCTCATTTATTTATTTGGGGGTTAAATTTGTGTTCATATCTGATGGCTGCTTACTTTCCAGTCACTAAATAGCTTATTTATCTTAAAGTAAAATAGTGGATGTACAGAACCAAAGACTGTCTGACCATTTCTGTTTGATCATTCTCTAAAGATGGCATTAGGGCCTTTTTATAATGTCATGATTTAAAAACTTACAAATATAGGAAGGATGATAGCTTTATGCTCAAGTTAATAACTACAGGTGTTATTTTCAGATATGTTGAAATGATTAGCCTCCTGCTCTAGTTTTACTTGTATTTGTAAATACTCTGGTTTTTGGTTTTGTGATTTTATTTTTCTTTGTAGTTTGTAATAGTCTATCAACTACAGTACATCATGGTATTTTATATCAAGTTTTCCTTGCTAATTATCCTTCAAATTTAATTGCAGAGCATACTTACCTTGAATTACTTCTCCTTGCTTTGAGGGAGAAATACTGGTTTTCTAGATTCAAATATGAATGTCATATAGGAATGAAAAAGATTTGTTTTGTTTCCCTTTCTTGTGACTGTATTAAAGAAAAATTATAAACATTTGACCAGTGACACTTAAATGCAACCTATAAAATTCTTACTAATAAATACACTTGTTGCTGAAAATTACAACATATTTATGTTGTTTTATTTAATCTATTTAATGTTTTTTAAGATTGTGTTATTGGTAAGAAATAGATAATGCCACCATATATGGGGAGATTGTTTTGTTTTTAAAAGTCAACCTTTATTTAGTGATTTTTGTTGTGATAAAGGATCCCATCACCTTTTGAAAATTTTTCTCAGACCATTCAAGTTTCTTAATTCAGGAAATGGACTCAGAACTTTAGGAATACATTTGTTGGATTTATCTTTTTCAAAGCATTATTAAATTTTGCAGCATTCAAAAAAATCCAATTTTAAAATTAAAATTCCTAATAGTTTTTGAAAAGGTCTTACTTGCTGCCTGTATTTCACTCTGGCAAGTGGTAAAGGCTAAAACCAAATTATTTTTTCTTTTCTTTTTAAATCAAACTTGTTTTAAGCGAGATTTTCCTCACTATTGCAAATTAGCCATTTTCTTAAAACTACCCTGAATCAAGAATCACATTAATTTTAAGGTTATGAAAATAAACATTACTAACCGTATGTTTTGGATTTAAGGTTTTGGTCAAGTGGAAAATTTCCTTAATTCTCAAGGTTTGACAAGATTTGAACATCTAGAGATAACAAAATTTAGGTTTAGTATAAAGATGATAATCTCTTATAAGAGTCATGATGTATTGGATTAGTTTTAAAATACTCCATCAAAAACTAGTTGAAGAATCTGATAAATGAAAGAAGAAAGCAGAAAGTTATGGTTGTTAAAGTTTGGTGATGGTATATGGAGTTCATGGACTATTCTCAATCCTTTTGGATGTATTTGGAAAATCCCAAAATAAAAGATAAGAAAAGGTTATGTATTTCTTATCATCATGTTAATTGGGTATATGTCATGTGTTAGATGTTTAAAGGGCATAGTTCTTAACATGTTCACACCCTTTGGAGGACTTTTGTCTGTTCTGCACCTGTCAGCAGGCTGTATTTTATCCCTCTTAGCCCCTTGCTCTTTGTAGGTTGGCTGGTGCTTATTAATAATCTCTTAGGCTAATTACATTATCTTGGGAATTTGTATGGGTAAAATAATAGGAGAATGATGTGATTAGTAATGGGACCTATAGCAGAAAATGATGCCATTAAGGAAAGTCCAGGCCTTGAGAGGTCCTGGTAAAATGAATTTGTGGGTGAGCAGCAGCTGTGGATTGGCTAGGGCAGAAAAGCAAGTGAGAATGCAACAGGTGTTTGACATTGAGGAAGAGTTAACCAGAGGAGTGTGGGGTGTCCTGTGTGATTATTCTAGGACCAGTTTCCCAATCTTACTTGGGCTCTTCTGTAATGTGTCCTTGAAGTAAATGCTTTGTCACTAGATTGGAATTAAGCTCCTTGATTCTCAAAAAAAAGAGAAAGTGTATATATGTTGAAGTATATAAAAAGTGTATATACTGTTGAACAGTGAAAAACTTTCTTAACTAAATTCTTAGTAAACACTTTCTTTGAAAGTCCAAAAATGATTATTGCTTAATCATCTAGGTGTTCCAGAGTTCAGTTCTTTAGGAATTTTCAGAGCCATGGGCCTTCTGAGTCATTATTTTTAAAGCTCTGTCATGTATAACAAGAAGCATTGTGTTTCTTCTTCTCTACTTCTATTATGATGCTTACTTTGTTTACTGAACTTCGATCAAATCAGTTTAAGAAATGGCAGTGATGAGTTCTGTGTGTGTGTGTGTGTGTGTGTGTGTGTGTGTGTGTGTGTGTGCGCACGCGTGTAGGCTGGGTGTTGTTAGGACAAAAAAGAAAAGAGGCAGGGATATGAGCTCAGCAGGACAGATTTATTTCAGAACAAACCTGAGAGGAGCTGCTCTGCCCCTAGAGACCAGACCAGTAACTCTAGTACAGGCTAGAAGGTCTTAAAAGGGTCATAGGCATAAAGAAAGGGGAATGGGGACTGTGGAGGAGAAGAGGGGAAAAACACAATGGGACTGTTTTTGTGCGGGGGCAGGGTATAGTACAAAGGAGTTGTAACTATCCACCTAGGACCAGGCTTGAGGATGTAAAGGAGTTGCTTGTTATTTGTTGAGAATAGGAGTTGAACAATGATTGAGAATTGCAACTGGGCTTACGCTGAGATTACTGAGCCTTACCGACCCCTGACTATACATCTCTATCAGGTATAAAGGCATAAGCAGGGGGAAGGGGCTTAAAG
>PVJO010008076.1:0-76323 GCA_004026905.1 Hystrix cristata | reverse complement strand
CTACAGAAGTAAAAACAGCATATACAAAGGCTGGAAAGGTGGTGGTCCCTATTATACTGTAACAAAATACTTACCAAAGCCTGGTAACATGACGTGGTACCACTGGGTGCATTTGGCAAGTTATGTCATGAGGGGAAAAAAGCAGATTCTGAAGAAAATTGTCTGGAAGTAAAAATGAAGAGGAATAAAGAGAGTTGAGGAATTTAAGGCCATGTAAGACTGGAAAAAATGGTTGATTATGAACAGCAACCCATGAGAGAGAATTTAAGAAAACTCTTTTTAATAAATGTAAAATATACAGTTGATTAAAATGATGGAGAAACATCAGATTAGGTATATGCTTCAGACTTACTTTTCTGATGCTTATAAGATACCCACTAGCAAGTCAAGCAAGAGAACTATGTGGCAAAAGCAGTAAAAGGTAGCAAATTTTGAGAGTTGTTGTTTTGGCTCTTTGATATGATTGCAAGCAAATAAAAGGGAAGGATATTGGATTTTTAAAATCAAGTTTTGTCTGCAAAACTCATGAATTTAATCCAAAATATTTGTGATTATTCAAAACATAATAATCCTTAGACTCCCAAACTTCACAGGCAAGAAGCAGGGGGAGAAAGGAAAACCATTCAGTCACAAAAAAGCATATTTTTTAGCGTCCACATGAAAAATGGCAAAGAGAACAATGGCAGAAATACAAATTCCTCTAAGGTTGAAGAAACCATAAGAAACAATGTGTGTCGGATTTACTTCACTTAAGCATATGTTCTGAAGGTGCATCTATTTACCTATGACTGTTTCAAGTTTACTCTTTTATGGCAGAGTAGTACTCCATTGATCACATCTTTTTTAGCCATTCATTAGCTGCTGGACATTTGGGTTGTTTGCAAGAGTTAGGTATTATAAATTGTGTTGCTATGAACATGGTTGTGCATATATCGTTGTGGTATGATGTTTTTAATTCTTCTGGGAAGATACCAAGAAGAGGAATAGCTGGGTCCAGTGGAACCTCTAGGTGTAGTTTTTTGGGGAACCTCCACACTGATTTCCACAGTGGTTGGACCAGCCTACACGCTCATCAACAGTGGAGGAGGGTTCCTTTTCCCCGCAGCCCCGCCAACATTTGCTATTGGTTGATTTCTTGATAGCAGCTGTTCTTTCTGACACACATGAGTACATATCAAATTGTTTCTCTGATATGATAAACCATAAATGTAAATAAGGACAAAAAGGTATAATTGATACTTTGAAAAAGAAAGACAATACTTAAATGGGAAGAAAACCAGAGAGGGAGGAGGGGAAAAGAAGGAAGGGAAAAAAGAAAGGAAAAGAAAAAGAGAAAAAAATGTAAAAATGTAAATAAAGTTATTGTAACTAAGGAGGGGAGGGGGAGTGAAAAGGAGGAGGAGGGGGAGAACCAAGATATACCATGTACAGGTACAAATTAACTATGATGAATGTGATCATGAGACATATCTACAGTGTACCAATACATGTTCTTGGTAAATTTAAAAAAAAAATGGCCAAGGGACTTATCCTCGAGAGTCACATCAGGGCCTGAGAAGGTACATGCAGAGAATTGCTACAACCAGTCAGGCTGGGTATCTCCATTCTCTCTCTTTTGGGTCACAGACTTTATTAAGACTGTCTTGCCCTTTACCATTGTATACTGAGTGACACACAGATAATTGGCTTTAAGTTTGATAGTTGGCTGGAGCCAAAGGAACTACGAACCAAAAAGAGGTAGAAACACAATTGACTTGGATTTTGAGCTGCATATAGTAGCCAACTATGACATTGAGTTGTTTTCTTTTGGGAAAGATGAGTAGTGGCACTGAGTAGAAAGAAATTAACAAAGGAATATTTATTTACCAGAAGGGCAGGTGGTAGCAAAGACATCGACCCTTCACAGAATAAACGTGGTGTCCCTTCATCTGCTCACCGATCTGTCACGCAGGGCCATGTAGCTACTCGATAGCCGGGGAACTAAAAACAGAAGTTGTGTGTGTACTTCAACGTGTTCAGGCCCTGAGAACTCGGGTTTAATTTTTGCTGCAGCATAACATCAGTTGTCCTGCCAAATAAATATGCCCGTAAAGTAAGTTTGAAATACCAAAAAAAAAAAAAAAAAAAAACTGAAACAAAACTAACATCCAATAGAACATTTGTAAAGCTTTTATTTTTAGTAGCAGTTAATCTTTTGTTGTTGTCAGATATTCAGAAAACAGTGCTCATTGAAAAGGAAAAAAATGACTTTTTTTCATACTTCCCAGACGCAATCATTGCTACTGCTGATATATATCATAAAAACCACACCTCACATATATTGTTACCTTCATTTTAAATAGATAGATATCATTCCAAGTCAAATATATCTATTTTATTCTTGGTATGAAAGCATAATTTGTTTTTGAATGCATTTTTTAATTATCGATTCTCACGAGATAAATTTGAGAGTTTGATTTTTTTTTTCTTATTGCATTGCGGCACACTATATACTCTGAATAAGTTTGGAATACTGGTTCTATTGATCCACGTGTTGCCTATATTTTCTCCCAATATGCCACTTGGCCCCAAAATTTGTTCATGAAGTCAGCCATGCCAATATATTAAAAATACTCATTTACATTTTTTTCTCAAATTCTTCTGGGTTTTCTGTCTTTTATAGATAAATGTGCCCACCTAACTACAACAAAATTTTTATTTTTCTAGATGTGATAGTTACTTGACTAATTGTCAGCTTGAGGGGGAGTGCCTAGCTAAATTGAGTCAGTGTGGTTCTGGGCGTAGAAGACCCACTTACAGGATTGTTATTGGAACGGGGATAAAAGGAGAACAGGCGGGAAGGAGTTCAACTGATTTTCCTTGGAGGGGCTTCACCTCTTCTCTTTGGAGGCACTCTGGTCCTCGCCTCAGCCAAGGATGGCTGTTGTTTTTTTGAAGGAGCTGTGGTCTTTGCCTTGAGCGTTGTCTTCCAGCTTTTGGCACAAATCCTTCAGCTTTCGGCACTGGTTTTCGGCCTGCTGTGGGCTTTCTGGCACAGACCCTTCAGTACTTCCATCGCAGATTCCTTGGCCATTGGATATGGACTTGTGCAGGTAGTTGCCGTGGGCTCCAGGCCTTCGGCTGGATTCTCCGGATCTCCAGAGCGTGGACAGATCTCTTGCACTCCTCTAAATTAGACTCCGTGGGCGGATACTGTAAGCTAATCTTGTGAATTTCTCTGTCCTGCATTAAATCTGATTCAGAGCATTTGCAGTCTTTTGAGGCACCTGCCCCAGCCCTGCAGGCTCTGGTAAGCGCTGACTACAGCACTTACATTAAGTTATCTCTGTGTCGTTTCGCTTGTATTTCTTAAACTTCAGATTGCATGAGGCCACAAGTTAATAATCATGGGCATCAACATCATTTACAAAACGTATTGTTTCACACCCATCTACATGAATGTGTGGCTTTGGCTTTGCACTATTTTGCCCATGGATATTATTTGTCTGTACAGGAGCCAACCTACACTGTCAACATTAAAGTATTTTTACTGAATATTTTATATCTTTCAGAGAAAGTTTTCCTTTTTTGTTTAGAAAAATTGAGGAGAGGTACTTTATTACAATGTTCATTTCAGAAGAATTGCATAATGAGGAGCTTGAGGTCCATAGAAAACTATTTTTCGATTTTCAGATTAATTTACTGAATTATTATTATCATTATTATTATTCACCAACATTTGTTATTCATCTCTATTCAGATTTTATTATACAAATTTTTAAAATGCTTTGGTTTTGGAGCATCTTTTAAGGCCTGTCAAATTTTCATGTTCAAAGAATTGAATAATAATAAAAAATACATAAACGGTAAGGTCTTAAAAGAATCTTAGCTATGCTAATGAACTGGAAGGAGGCAGGTACCCTTATTGAAATAAAGCGTAGCGGTATTGGAAGAAGACAAGACCAGTGATTCTGCATTACATTAAGCACATGACAACATCTCTTAAGCTGAAAGTGTTTCCAGGTGTCTGTTCTGAATATATCCGGAATTGTTATATGTGAAACATTCTATAGCATCTTACGATGGCTTTTAGCGGGTGACAGTGATGGCTTGACCAAAATGTGATCGTAGCTTATTATTTGCTGTAAGATTAACTGAGCTATGGATATTACTAAAATACACACTCAATGTCATTGTTACTTTTGGTAGATTATAGTATGATTTGAAGGAGAAAGTTATTTATCATGTGCCTCAAAAAGCACTAAAAGGAAGCAGTGGGACATACATTTGCTATTTACAAAGTAAATATTTTCGTTGGAAGAATAAACCTATTCCTCATTTGGGAAAAATATATGAGCATTGGTAATGATGGCCGTGATGATGGCGTCTGAGGTGTGTGAACAGACTTGGCTCAGAATGAGAAAACATCGTAGGATTATTTTAGCTGGAAAATTTTTCTTTCACTCATATACCCTTTCCAGTGAATGTTCTCAAAACTTAAAAAAATAGAAAACTACACCTAGAAAACTCTACCAGCTGCCTTTCAAGAAGCACAAAATTTAAAAACCTAAGAGACTGTAAAGTGTTGAATATTTAATTGGAAACATTTTTCCTAGTATAAAATATAAGGAAATCATCATAATATAAAATAATGATTCTTACAGTGGATAGTGTTTTATATTACATGATACATATTTCATATTGGTTAGAATCTTGTCAATATAACTGACTCACTTCACTGAACACTAAAGAGAATTATTTTACTTAACCCTAAAATCCAGTTTTTCAGCTTGACTTAGGTAAACGTTAAGCCAGGGATACACAGTACCATTGAGGAATTTGTTCTCTGTGTCTACACCCTTCCTTCTGCATTGTGGCCTCCATTTTCAGATTAATTCTTCACATAGCAGTGACTCCCAGGAGCTGCTGGGCCTACAGGCTTCTTTTTCCACATCCACAAGGATGAAAGACGAATTTCCTGCGGGAATCCAAAAAAGTTAGCACTTAACTCTGGTTAGCTTAAGTTACATGTTCTGCCCTCAGGTACCCAAAGTAAGAGAAAACTGTTACACAAGAAAGAGCTAAGAAAGCAACCACAAGTAACAAGAAAATGCATTCATTTGCTTGACGTAGTGGACTTATTAATTCCCTGCACCTAATCATCACATGTATCAGTGCTCTTGGACCTGACTTCCATTTGCCTATATTTGCATTCCTTTGCTGAAAATGTTTTGGTCTTCAAAGCCTTCTTTCTCCACCAGTGAAACAGGCCGTAGTGGTAGGAACTTAACGCCTCAGTGAGAGTGAAGAAATACTCCAGCCCATAGCTGCTTTGCTCTTTGCATGAGCGAATTCTAAGATGTATGTATGGTCCTGGCTTCCAGAGCAGTGTTGAATTCCAATCATCTGCAGTGGTAGGTTTCGATAACGCATCCTTCTATTGATCGCTTTCCCTCTTCTGTTTCACTTCTCCAGTCCTCTTCTGATAATTTTTTTCTCTCAAAGAAAGTCTTGGCACTTGTATTCTTGGCTCAGAACCTGCCTCCCAGGAAACCAAAATCCAGACACTAATATTAAAGTTTGGCCTTCCCCTACTCTTCTCAAATGGTATTTATTTTGCAAGATATCTCCGGAACTCAGTTTCCTCCGATATATAATGGAGTTAATAATGTCTGGCCCACTTTCCTTGACAGGACTATTATGAAGGACAAATGAGATAATGCATGTTAAAATGTTTTCTAAGTTATGGCACAAATGAGCATTACCATCATTATAATTACCGTATGCTTTAGAATAGTCAAAGCCCTCAATTATTGCAAGGAAAGAGTAAAAAGTACTCCTCTGTCTCAGGTTCTTAGGCAATGTCCCCTGCTCTCCCTTGAAATCAAAAGGACAAAAATTAATAAAAAATCAGATGATTCATCACAAAGGGATTACTTAAAGGCATCCCTTTGTGTAGGCTACAGATCCCCATTTATTTGTTGTTAATACTGGAGACCTCTCAGCAGTAAGGGGGCATAAAGTAAACAGGTAAAAAAAAAATGCTAAGAAAGGGCAAACGGAAGCCACCTGCTGGGTACAGCTTGCTCAAAGGCCAATGTAACCTGAAGTGACTCACACTTGAGACTCCACAGGGCTGCTCCAAGAGCAGAACCTGTACCACAGACACCCAGTGAGGAGTGTTGGTTCCCAGGAAACAATGAAATCAGCTGGAAACAAATAGTCATCAATTTTATGGTTTTTAATTTTACTCAGTTTCGAAAGTCAATCTGTTATGTTTTGCTGTATTTTTATGACTTAACAAAAGAAAAGAGTAAACAACGGATACAAAAAGGCAAAGTGTTAGATATAAGCTAATTGACAAAGGGTTCAAGGGAACAAGAAGAGGGCAAAGGGGGAGGGGAATGGGAGCCCAGAGGAATAGTGATATCTTAAAAATAAGAACCTAATAACCCAAATTTAAATCAGTGACACGTACACTGGGTACTATAGTAACTTTATGTAGTTGTGACTTACTGCTCTATTTATGTGGTTGTTTACATTGCTCACTGTCAAAAGCAAAAGGCACAATGTATTGTGGTCTGTAAGGTTGTGTAATGGTCTGTAAGTTTGTGTAATTTTTCATAAATTTTAATAAAAATCTAGGAAAAATACCTATTATTGAATTCTAATATAAATGCAAGAGGTTCACAAACCATAAGTATGTTTTGCGAGGAATTATGACAATGCAAACACACTGGTAATCACTGTACAAATCAAGAAACAGCATTCTAAGCACCTTTCACAGTCTTTCCTATTTACTACCTTACTCTCTTCCATAATGGTTACCTCTATCCAGATTTTTCTGCCATGTAAAGTCATTGTTGTCAAGAACTTTGATAAATTGTCAAGTCCTGTTAGTTGGTTATAGATTTTGGCAACAGAATTACCTCATTCCCAGAAACTCATAGACTCGGTAATTGAACGTCACCACCAAAAGCTTATTTAGCAAAATAACTTTGAAAATATACCTTTTGTTTTGCAGTGGACAATTTTCTTCAAATAAAATCTTGTGCAGAAGAAATGCAACATATAAAAGAAGAAAAGTAGCTCTTGGTGAGGAATAGTAGCATCACTGTTCACCATTTCTCTTTCTCTAGTATTTTACAATGTTGTGAAGAAAAAGTTATGAGAATCTGCAATAAACTAGGCATGGTAGTGAAAGCCTGTAAGCCCAGCAACCTGGGAGGGAGTTGGGAGGATCATCTTGCACAATTTAGCTAGTTGGTGAGATCCTGTTATAGGTAGATAGATAGATGGATAGATAGATAAATGGTGCTAGGGATGTAGCTCATTGTGAATGCTCTGGGTTCAATCGCCGCCAAAATAAATAAATAAATAAATAAATAAATAAATAAATAAATAAATAAATAAATAAAAGAAAAGAACTTACAATAAACTTGAATAGAGACTATAAATGCAGAATAGTTAAAAATATGGCTCTGGAATCACGGACTTATATCCTTGTCATTTATTAATCTGTCAACCTATTGTCTCATCTGAAAAATGAGAGCAATTGCAGTCAATAGTTTCCTAAGTAGGATGCCGCCATTCCCGTGTGTGCACATGCTGCTCCTTCCACCAAGAGCTGGATGCTGTCTTATTCCCTTGGGTGTTGGCCAGGCTTGGCTATGTGTTTTACCAAAGGATTGTAAAGGAAATGACTCTGAGTCAGTCCAAGTAATAAACCTTAAGAAATCTGGTAGTCAGAAAGCCAGAGTCATGCTATCACAAGCCATAGGCAAAATTTTTAGATGGAGGAGAAAACACATAGCAAGAGAGGCCACATAAGGAATGCTAAGGCACCAGACATCTGTGTAGAGTCTTCTTGCACATTTCAGCCAAGCCTAGACACAAGCTGAAGCCAAGTTGAGTGAGTGAGCATTGTATAGCAGGATAACCATCTAGCTGAGACAGGCCTGAACTCCTGACCCACTGAATAGTGAGAAATGACACACACGATAGTACAGTATATCCATCCACTCAGTTCTGAATGGTTTGTTATGTTGCTGTTACAAAAGTAAAACTACTTCATTTGGTTGCTCTTAGGATTAACTAGATGGCAATAACAACACAATTACTATTGGATGGGGAACACTCCCGTTTAATTCAACTTCTGTTAGGCTTCTGTGAGGTACTGCATTGCATAAGTGAGTCAGATTTCCAGGTACCTTTCTCCTTGCAGAGTTGATATTGTAGAAAAAGCAGAATTGAAATAATAGAAAAAAATATATATATATAAATATATGGAGAGAGAGAAAGAAAGAATACAGTTTGTTAGATTGTGATCAGTCTTATGGAGGAAAAATAGAGTGCAGCAGATGGGTAAATTGGGATTGGCAGAGAAGGGAGATAGTATCCAATTTTAAACAGGACAGTTGAACTGTGTTTTACTGAAAAGATTAACTGTAAAGAAAAGAACATAAGGAATTGGGGAGCTACCCATGATCATATTCAGAAAACATTCCAGAGAAAGGACCCAGCCAGTACAAACACTGTAGGAAGAGAACATGCTTGGAGTGTCCAAGGCTCAGCACAAAGCTCACAGTGGCCAGGACATAATGGACAGAGGAGCACTCTGAGATAAGGCTGGGCGTGAGGGCTGCAGAGCACTGCGAAGACCCAGCCTGTCCCAGAACATCGTGAAAGAGTGCTCCCTGTAAAGAGGGGATCCTCTTTCCTTCCAAAACCTATAAATGAAAATTCAACCATAGCTGACATGGCTGGCACTATTTCCTTCCCAACACTACCCCCTGCAATTACTTTACTTTGTTCATTTGTTTAAATTGTGTATTTTGCTAGTGCTACTAAAATGTAAGATTGTGAAAGCAGTGATCTCTTTCTGTGTCATCTTTAAATGGCAAAACCAAATTGTACCTGTCACAGAGCAGATGTTCAAGAAATTTTTTTATTAAAGAAATTCATAGGTGAAGATAATTATGATTAAAAAGAAATCACTATAATACTTCATAATTTACAAAATACGTCTATATATTTTGTTTTAACTTTATAAAATTGTGAATTAACTAATATTACTATTCCATATCACAGAGGTGGAGATAGAAGGGACAGACGCAGGTGAACAGGGTGAATTTTAGGGAGTTTTCAAAGTTTTTCTTTGTAACCTGTGATTATTAAAAACACTGTGTCATACTGCATATTTTGAAATTTCAATACACATTCAGATAATTACACATAATGTGTTTTCTAATGTAATGAAATTTTGGTTTTATAGCATAACAAAGCCAACCTAAGAGTAATTTGATATATACTTTTGTCCTTAAAAATACACAAACAAGCTTTTCTCTAATAGTTGGAAACCTCTATATATTTCCTCTTTCCTTTTTCAACTAAAATTTCCATTCCACATCTCCTCTAGAATTTTATCTTTAAATAAATTTTATGTTTGAAAGATTTGAATTGATAATTCTATCAGAATTTCTTTTTAAAAACTTCACATATAAATTAAAATTTACATATTTTATTCCTCATGACAATGAGGCTCCAGATTGAGTTATCTTTATATTAATTTTGAATATATAGCTAATAAAAGTGATATATTAAGATACTGGTAAATCATGTATTGGTCAGTTTTCCCAATGCCGGACACAACACCTGGCACTCACAACTCTAAGGAGGAAAAACTGAATTTACCTCAAATTTTCAAGAGATTCAATCTATGGTTAGCAGGTTTCAACACAGAAATCTCATGGTGGAGGGGTGAGGTTAAGCAAAATTGCTTAGTTCATGGAAGACAGAAAGCAGAGAAGGGGGACAGTCCCGGAGAGGAATGGGCAAGGTACCACAGATAGCACCCAAGGCTGTGTCTGACGATCCACCCAGACACATTCTGGAGTATGCTTTACTAATCTAGTGGACATTTCTTAGTCTAATGAAAGTGACAAATCAGGATTAAAAGTCACGAATAATTAGTGTAAAATTTATTTGGCTTTTATTCTTGTCAGGTTATTTACCTGTTGTTTGTTCCCTATATTTCCCTTCTTTTTAATTACCTGCCTTGCCTGAAGAATACATTCTGTTGTGATTCCTGGAGTTGTAGTCCTCATTTTCTCTTTGTAGAATGTCCTTCAGAATATTTTGGAATGCTGGTTTGGTGGTCATGAATCTTTTCATGTGTTCTTTGTCGTGGAAGTATCTTATTTCTCTATCAATTTTGAAAGATAGTTTTGCATGGTACATCAATCTGGGGTGAAGTTTGTTTTCTTTTAGGGCTTTAAATACTTCAAACTCTCCTTGACTTGAGGGTTTGTGTTGAGAAGTCTGCTGTTATTCTGATGGGCTTTCTGCTTTACAGGTTATTTGCTTCTTTTCTCTAACTGCTTTCAATATTCTGTTCTTATGTTGAATTTCTGGAATCTTGACTATTATATGCCTTGGAGTAGATTTTTGTTGATTGTGGCTGATTGGAGCACTGTATACCTCACTTATCTGTACGTCAAGTTCTTTTTCCATACTTGGGAAGTTTTCTGCCAGTACTTCTGTGAACAAGTTTTTTTAATGTCATTTGTACTATCTCCTGCTTTTACATTGAGTCTGATCAATCTTACGTTATTTTTCTTCGTGTCATCTAGCAGCTGTTATATTGGTTTTTCTTGGTCCCTTACCATTTTGTAGAATTCTTTCTTTTCTCAATCATTAATCACAATCTTGTCTTCTATATCTGAAATTCTGTCTTAACATTGTTTCATCCTACTGCCGATACTTTCAATGGAATTTTTAATCTCCTGGATATCTGTTTGAATCTGTTTCATGGATTCCATTTCTTTCCTGTGTTGGGCATTTATGGTTTCCTTCATTTTCCTAAATTCCTCTATTTTTTTTATCTGTATCTGCTTTAGAGTCACTAATCTTGTCTTTCATTCTAGAAATGGTTTCTGTTTTGATGTTTTCTAGAGCCTCATACATCTGCTTTGCTAATTCTGCTGTTACTGCTTCCAAGAGTCTGGGTTGGAAGCTTTCACATTGTTCTACTTCACTACCCGCTGGGTTTGCTTTTGGTGAGCTGGAGGTATGGGGTTGCATCTTGTTTATGTGTCTTCTCATTTTCTGTTTTTTTCTTCTTTAGTTTAGTTCCTGGCTTATGAATTGCCTGTGGCAGGTAGCTTTTTTGTTAGTTTTGAGAACATTTTGGAAGTGACTACTTCCTCAGAGATGTCTTACAGGTGTAGCTGGTTTTTGTGTTCTGAGTCTTTTGCAAGATCTTGTATCTTTAATTTATTGGGGCTGAGAAGTTGCTGTCTATTTGGCCAGCCCTTAGTTCTTTAACCGTGGCCTATAGTGTTATTCGTGACCCTCTGCCAATCTTAGTCTTGGCATGCAAGGAAGAACTGAGTAGAACAATTCTGTCACCTTGGCTAAAGTAGTACAATCAGAAACAACAATAGCATCAAACACAGTCTAGAAAATGAGAAACTGTGGAACTATTGCTCTTCCATCTTTAACCATATGAACTAGATTTGTGGTTATATAACAATATCAAAAATAAACCAGAAACTTGTATACCATAAATATGCCCCCAGTACGGCCATTTTACCCTCAGGGGAGAAAATTCAAAAGAGATTAGGAGGAAAGAATAGAGAAATAGAAAAGAAGAGAAAGAGATGGGAAGCAAGGTTTGCAGACAGGAGGAAACTAAGCAAACTTTAGGGAACTAGTAAAGAAAACAGAACAGAAAGACAGAAGGAAGAAATAAAAACAAGGACAGAACAAAACAACAAGAGCAAAAAACTAGAAATTCACTTTCCTATAAAAAAAAGAAAAAGAAGTGCAGAGAGGGAAAAAGATACAAAAAAAAAAGGAAGAAAGAAAGAAAAGAAAAGCAAGGGAAAAAAAGAAAAAGAAATGTCCTCTTCCAGGTGTGTCTCTGCTATCTCTGGTAAACATAGTAGACAGGCCCAGATCCTTGTTGGTTAATCCCAGCAGTAGATTTATGGCAGGGTAGTGAGCGTTCCCAGCTGGATTCAACAGCAAACTTCACCAATTCCACTGAAGTTCAGCCTGAACACTGGCTGTGGGGTTGGAACCCAATTTGTCCAGCTGGAGATACACTGTGTGTCTCCCACTCACTTAAACTCAGTTCCCTATGAGTTTGGACTTGGCTCCTTGCCCTCCTGCTGACTTGAGTTTGAACTCTGCTCCACCTTGCCCCACCTTGCCCCAGCACCAAAAAACACTGGCAGCTTTTCTGAGCTCTGACCTTGGCCCCTTTCCAAGATGGCAATTGGTCCAATGCCACCCTCTCCTAGAGGATGTCTGAGACCAGATAGCTCAGATAACTCACCAGCCACTGCAGTCTACTGTGTCTACCCCCTGCTTCACTTGTGTGTCTTTCCATGGAGGCCTCTGGGGTCACCAGTAATTGCCATGAGTCTGCAGGCTCAAGTTGTGTCACTCATGCCAAGAGCTGGGGCTGAAAGCTGGGGCCATGAACCAGACCTCTGAGAGAAAGGGCTGTCCGCCCGTCACCTCCTTCTTTTGCGCTGGTCTCTCCTTTCACTTTGCCCGTGGGCTTCTACTCTTGCTTCAGATCCCTGCTGGGTCCTGGGAACACATTTCCTTCCTTCTTCTCTTCCCTAAATTGCTATATTCCATTGTATGGACAACAAATCTTAGAGAGGCTTTTTCTCTGCTTTTCACCACTCCGCCATCTTCCTGGAAGTCTATGTTGCTTTTCTTAAGAAGATGAATGAAGATTTTTATTTATGTGGGGTAAATTTTACTTTTAAAAAACAAGGCATTTAGCATTAGTTTTATTCTTATTTAAATTTCTTTCAGCTATAAATACTAAAAAAACCTGTGTGCATAAAAAGATAGGCAAGAAAATATTTACATTACTAGCAATGAAGCTACAATTCTTTGACAGCTCTTCCACATTTCGTAGCAAAAATTTCAGTCATGAAAAGTAGAATTAGGCAGCACCCAACCCGAGAAGGGGTTTTCTCCCTTTTACTTACACTTACATTTTCACAGTCTCAGTTCCTGCACCCGCATTTAGGAATGGTTCTCTGCTGCTTGCCCTAGAGGCTTTTTCACCTGGGCAATGCAGCAGTGTAATGTAAGGCATGAGTGAAAAATATACTGGGAGGTATTTTTAAAAAGAGAGGCCAGTAAGCATTTTCATGAAACATTTCCAAGGTTAATGTGAGATGAAAATCATATAGAAGTTCAAAGTTTGGAATTTGATTCCTTTATGAATGTCCTCATGCCCATACATCCCTGGAAATTTAGTAATTTCCACACTTTAGTTTGAAGACTGCTGTCTAAAAAGATGGACTCCAGATATTACCAATGTAGGTAGATGACAAATGAGGGTAATAACCAAAAATACAGCCTAGTAGCATGATTTCAAGGAAATCGTGAGGTACAGAGAGACAAAGGAATTGCTTTAGAGCAAGGGTGCAAAATCGCTGAAACAGGGAATTGAGAGCAGGATTTCTAAAACTCAAGGCTGTTGAAGATGGAGATGACAATGGAAAAGGCAGAGATGGGGTAGGGTGAGGGGTCTTTGACAGATGTTCCCTAGAAACTTTTTGTGAAACCTGTAACATCTATGAGAAAAAGACAACAGAAGAGGAGCAATGCGAAAAAAGAAATTGTATTTTATATTCTAGCTTTAATATTTTGTTTGATTCTATTGTAGCAAAAAATAAAAGTCAAATAAACAGACAGAAAACAATATGAGGCTGAGCATAGAGCTACACTGTCCAAGGTGGCAGCTAATTCTCACAGGTTGCATAGTAGTCAGCTGACATAAACAACCTGATGTAAACAATTTAAAGGAGGAAAGGTTTCTTTTGGCTCACAGTTTCAGAGGTTTCAATCCTTAGTTACTTGGTTCCGTTGCTTCTGGGCCTACAGTGAAATAAAATCATCATGGTGGGGAACATGTCAGGGGGCGCACAGCTGCTCAGTTCATGGTAGACAGGAAGCAAAGAAAGGGTGAGCATGTGCAGGGAGACTTCCTCCTTCCTCCACTTCTGTTCCATCTTGTCCCCCACCCTACTGAATGGTGCTACCACATGTAGGGTCAATCTTCCCCCTCAAATTTCCCACATGCCAAATATCTCTGGAGACACCCTCACAGACACACCCAGAAATGTGCTTTATTAGTCCCCTAGGCCACTCTTAATCCAATCAAGTTGACCTTGAAAATTAACTCCATCACAGGTGGCTGTTGAGAAATTGACATGTGGCTACTCAGAATTAAGATGTGCTATGTTTGTGAGGTACACAGTAGATTTCAAAGATTTAAAATGTAAAAATAGTACAAAATATTTGACATTGATTACATCTTAAAATAACAATTTTGGAATATATTAGGTTAAATAAAATTAGGTTCTATTAGGTTATAATTAAAATTAATTTCACCTTTCTTTTGACTTTTTTTTAATAATGTGAGTATTACAAAATTTTAAATACATTGTTCACATTTTTTCCTGAGGGGGCTGGAGGTTTAGCTCAGTGGTAGAGCACTTGCCTGACAAGCACAAGCCCTGAGTTCAATTCCCAGCAGCACCCCCCTGAAAAAAGAATAATGCATTTTTTCTTGGACAGTTGGAGCTAGAATTTTTTATCTATCCAAGGAAATGTTTTGAATCAAAATTGTTTTAAAGTAATTTAAAAGTATGGTGTAATAGAAAACTTTAAAACAATATGACTACTTCATAGTATTTTAAAAAGTAAATATATAAGTAAAAGCTCAAGATATAATAAAGCATATTTTCTTCCCTTTCCCGATATATTACATTTTAGTCTTTATTTACACTTTCATGTTCTCACACCAGAGAAACAATGTGGTTTTTAAACATGTGTGTCTGATTTATATCACTTAAGCATATGGTCTCAAGATGGATCCATTTACCTTGAAATATCTCAAGTTATCGTTCTTTATGGTACAGTAGTACTCCATTGTATAAAAACCCCCACATTTTCTTTATCCATTCCTCGGTGGATGGGCATTTGCGCTGTCTCCAAGATTTAGCTATTATAAACTGTGCTGCTATAAACATGGGTGTGCATCTATTGCTGTGGTATGATGCTTTTAATTCTTTTGGGAAGATACCAAGAAGGGGAATAGCTGGGTCAAATGGAACCTCTAGTCTTAGTTCCCTGAGGAATCGCCACACTGATTTCCATAGAGGTTGCACCAGTCTACACTCCCACCAACAGTGGAGAAGGGTTCGTTTTTCTCCACAGCTCGTTCAGCATTTGTTATTGGCTGATTTGTTGATAATAGCTGATCTTTCTGGAGTGAGATGGAATCTCAGTGTTGTTTTAATCTGCATCTCTCGAATGACCAGTGATATTGAACATTTTTTCATATGTTTATCTGCTATTTCTACTTCTTCATCTGAGAAGTATCTATTCATTTCAGCTGCCCACTTTTGGATTGGGTCTTTAAATTTGGGAGGTCTGATTTGATATGTTAGTCCTTTGTTGGAGGAATAGCTGGCAAAAATTTTTTCCCACTCTGTGGGTTGTCTCTTTGCTCTGTTGGTGGTTTCTTTTGCTTTGCAAAAGAAGAAAGTGTTCAAATAGGAAGGGGAACAAGGGAAAGGGAGGGGTAAAGGAACAGAGGGATAAGAGAAATAAGGAATAGAAGGAAAAAATGGAAACAAAGCTTTTGTAAATAAGGAGGGAGGAGGGGGTGAGGGGAGGGGAGGGGAACAGGAAAAAAAGAAGCAGCAAGATATATCATGTACAGGTACAAATCCCCTATAATGAATGTTATCACTATGTACATCTAAAAAAATGTACCATTAAAGTAAAATTATAATAAAGCATATTTACACAGTGTAGTGCATTATGATTCAAAATTTGAAAAAAAATACATAGTGGTAAACTACTTGAAAATTTGTCATAAGAGCATTAATAATTGATTTTCCCTTAATGGTGGGATTAAGTATGCTTGTGTTTTTTTAATTTCATGTTTATGTTTCCTAATTATTCAAAATGGATATGCATCTACTCAGATGATCACATTTTTTCCCCCAACCTGTTAATATTATGAATCACGCTAATTGAATTTCTAATTCAAATATACTTTGGACATCTGGATAAATTCAAGTTTGGCTTGATAATATCTTTTTTGCACACTCTCGCGTTGTTGGATGGGGAAGGGGCTGACAGTGTTTTCCGGGTTCTCATTTGTTCCGATCAGCTGGTCAGGACAGCTGGCAGATGTGAAAGATTACCTTTTATTTTAGGGCAGAAATAAGAAAAAGAAAAGAGAAAGGGGAAAAAAAACACACAAAAGAAATGCTCAGGGAGAAAAGGGTGCTTTGAAAAAAAGAGAAAAGATCGTCCTGAAAGCGGAACGAATCACTGCGAGAACAAGAAGACCCCAAAGTCAATTGCTGGCGTCCTTTTATGTCTTCTGTGATAGTTGATCCAGGCGTCTCATTTGGTAACTTTCTATATTCTAGAAGATTGACATCAGGCGCCAGAAGACAAACATCAGGTGCCAGATTCTGCGTGTTTTTGTATGAGAAGATTGGTACCGGCTGTAGGGCTCGGCCTGACCCTGTGTCAAGCTCGGATGCTGGTGCTCTGCGCTGTGGCTCCTAAATCGCCTCAATTGGTAGATGCGCCCAACTGCTCAGCCATGTTGTCACGCTCTAGCCTCCTACTACAATTGGGATTGACTTGCTAGTATTTCTTTTATAATTTTTTTCATACATATTAATGATTAAGATCAATTTTCAACTTTTTTTTCACTTTGGCTTTGCTGATTTGGGTATCCAGTTTATATCTTGTCATAAAATTAATTATGTAAGATTCAAGTGTTTATACCTTGGAGGGTTGATAGGATTTTCTGGAAAAACTAGTTTTATCCTGAGATTTCCTTTGTAAGATTTTAATTTATTGGTATTTTTTGTTTTTTGAAATATTTACAATTTTTATTTCTGATTCCTTTAAGTTTAACATATGGACTTCTCAATTCATTTATTTTTCTAAAATATTATCAATTATTTGCTTACAAGCATCAAGAAAAAAAAAAAGCATACATTTTAAAGCCCACCTATTAGGGCTAAGGTCGTCAGTCTTTTCTTCCTAAAGGAATATTTTAAAAATGATGAAAAGGAAAAATATGGAAAAGTGGAAATAAACTTGCTGCAAATAGAGAGGGGTGGGTGAATGGAAGGGTGGGGAGGGGAAGAGGGGGGAAGCCAAGATACATCGTGTACAGGTACAAAATAACCATGTCTATTACGATCATTATGTATATAATGTACCAATACATGTTCTTGGTAAAAATAAAAAAATCAAAAAATATATATATATCGTTAGGAACAGCTACTACTTGTTCCAGGATCAAGCCTTTGATCATGGCTTCAAAGTATATGATAAGCTCCTCTTTAACTGGCAGATAATAAGTCTACCCTGAAGTGCCGTGTCTAGAATGCCTGGATTCAGGGCCCTAGTGAACTATAGAACCCCTTCTGTCATAGCACAGGCCTCCATTAACTTTTTTTTTTTTTTTTTTTTTTGGTGCCGGGGATCGAACTCAGGGCCTTGTGCTTGGAAGGCAAGCACTCTAACCACTGAGCTAAATCCCCAGCCTCTCTATTGACTTTTGTCTTGCTCCCTGTCTCTACTTCATGCTCACAGTTGGAACCATTCCCTGAGCTCTCATCCACTATGTAATGACATCTTTTCTTTCCACAATATGTTCTTTCCACTTAAAATTCTTCCATCACCACTTTTGGACAATTTCTACTCTTTTCCCCTCTTAAAAAAAAAAATCTCAGCTCATATGCTAATTAGTTAATGTATGTATATCTGTGTGAAAGTATGTAATAAACCATTGCCTGGTACATAGTAAGCACTCATTAAGTTAGAGTATTATAGAATTTAAATTCAAGTGACTTCCTAATATCATAGCATGATTCTCTGAAGAATATTTGAAATTTCAGCTGGCCAATTGCTCTTTTAATAAGACAATGCTTCCCAAACACATGCAGGACTGTTGATTTTTCCTTTGGCCTTAGTGATTTTTTTTTTTAAGAAATAAATTTATATTTAAATCTAAAGCAAAACCAAACACATTTAGCAGTGGTGAATGGTGACTGTTAAAAATAAGATTTTCCTCATTCTTAGAGTCATGCTGGAGTTTCCTGTGGAGGCCAGATGCGGAACAGCGTGTCATGAAATCAACAGAACAGTCTAAAATGATCACACTCTAGAAATGCGTTTTGTGAGCACAAAGCCCACTCAGCCTCCCCTCTCCACAGCCGCTGGCTCTGCACACTTCTATCTCAGGACGTTACTGTGAGACTGCAGTAATGATAAACTCTGGACTCCACAGGACGAGGTCTGAAGAAAGGAGGCAGCAGGACTAAAGATTCTTTACTAAAAGTCCCTCTCCTTTTTATCATATACTTGTTTCTACTTTATGGAGCTTGTTTGAGGCTGGGTATGGTACAAGGGACATGTTAATATCACAAGTACATGCTTAGAGCATGTTCCACACCAGCAGTGTAGTGGTTTCCAAAGTGTGGTTCCCAGGTCACCCCCACTACCACTACCAGCACCTGGGAATTATTTGAGATGCAAATACTTGGTTCCACCTCAGGCCTGAATCGGGAACTCTGATTGTCAGTTTTGAGTATCTAAACTCCACAACCCTTCAAGTGATTCTCATGGTGATTCTCATGGTTACCCAAGTTTGAGAATCAGAAACAAAAAGCTGGTTGACCTGTTCTCCTGTACTGGCTCTCCAGTTTGTTTCCAGTGTGGCCTTGAAATTGGCTTTAAAACCTGTCAGATCCTAAGTCCTCCTCCGCAAAAGATAAACGGAGATAATGGCCCTCACCCAGGACATAGGATGTGGGCATACTTCGTGAACAATAATGTGATATATACACGTATCACTTTATCTTACTCTACTAATATGAGAACTAGAGAAGTCATGTCAGAGGATACTAATTAGCAAATCCTTTACCTGGAATGATTGTTGTAATTAAAAATTAAGACAAAATAGTAATAAAGTTTAGGACTGATTTCATGGCCAGAGCAGACTAGACAAGCGATGGGGCAGTTGGAGGTAGCTGTAGGCAGTAGTGGGTTTGTTTCAATGTGGGGGTTACACTGGGGAAAGTGAAAAATGGTTTTCCCTCCTTTTTTAAAATTTAATTATATTCTTTTCACACACATGTCTTTTTCTTTGAGGTAAAAGGACGCTGGGAGGTGGCTGAACTTCCCCTTAAAATCAAAGAGACACAGAAAATTTAGCCTGAGGAAAATACCATCATAAAATTACAGTTGAAAAAAGGGAAGCCTGATTGTTTAGACTGCTGGAAAATACATTCTTTCTGTGCTAAGAGAATACATTAGCATTTTCCTGAATCTAGATTGGAAAGATGCAAGTTCATTCTGTAGTTATTCAAAAAGGAAGCAATTTTCCTGTGACACTAAAGGGCCGTTAAATGTGCCAGCTGAAAGAAAGAATAATATGTAGCTCATCCAGCCAAATACCAGGTCTGGGTTCTTAATACCAGGTCAGGGTGGTGCTATTTCTATACATTTCTTAAAAGTTGTTTATATTTGTCATTAAATTATTGAAATATTTAAAACATAATATGAGCTTATGAAATATCTTTGCTCTAAAACAGTGTTTTCAAACTCCTAAGTGAAAATTAACACAAGAATCTAAACCTATTTAATGCACTAAAAATTCTGTTTGCATGAATTACTAATGATGTTCTTTTCCTTTACAAGGTCTTCCTTCCTGCAAATGTTATCATGTACATACAGGAAACGCTTTCTCAAAACAATAAAAGATTGAGTTTCAAATGTTCAAGATTAAACTCCACTTACTTGTTTACTGATTAATTTATGCATGCCTCTTGCGGTTCAAGGGGGAGACAATATGCCTGGGAAGGATGTTGATGTTGATATTGTATGTGTTCTATAGTAGAGTGCCTTTCAAATGATAGGAGTGCTAGGCTTCTGTCATTTACCAAAGCAACTCTAACATAAGAATATTCAAATGAATGAGATCACTGGGATACCATAACACATGAATATCCAATGAACTGGGTCTCTCTGGCATGATAGAAAATTGTGCCATAGAGGATGCAACTGCATTGTCCCATTTTTCAATTGGGCTACTCATTTTCTCATTGTTGAGATCCAGGAGTTCTTTGTACATGATGGATAAGAGTCTTTTATCAAATATGTCTTTTACAAATATTTACTGTCAGGCTGTGGCGTACCTTCTCATTCCCTGGACAGTGGGGTATTTTGTTTGTTTGTTTTGTTTTTGTTTTTGCAGAGCAGGTTTTAATTTTAATGGAATCCAGCTGGTCAATTGTTTCTTTCATGAGTCATGCCTTTGTTATCATATCTAAAAATTTGTTACCAAATCCATCCATCTAGATTTTTCTCTTATGTTGCAGGAGTTTTATAATTTTGTTTTACGTTTAGGTCCGTTATCCATTTTGAGTTAATTTTTGTGAAATGTGTAAGGTTTGCACATAGATTTTTTTTTTTTTTTTGCATTTCCAGTTCTAGCATCATTTACTGAAAAAACTCTTCTCCAGCCATTGTATTTCCCTTGCTCCTTTGTAAAAGACCACTTGACGGTACATTTGTGGGTCTATTTCTGGGCTCTCTCCTGTCCTGTTGATTTACTGTTTTGATTACTGTCACGTCTTAGTAAACCTTGAAGTCAGGTAGTATTAGCTCTCCATCTTTGTTTTTCACATTCAATATGGTGTTGGCTACTCTAGATTTTGGGGGGGGGTTTGTCTCTAAGTAAACACTAAAATCACTTTTTTGGTGCCTGCATTGTTGTTGGAATTATGTTGAAGCTACAGCTAAACTTGGGAAGAAACATGTTCACAATATTGTTTTCCTGTCTGTGAACATGAACTCTCTCTCCATTTATTTAGTTATTTGATTACTTTCATGAAAATTTTGCAGTTTTCTTCATTTAAATTTTATACATATCTTGTTAAGCTTATGCAATACCTGAATATTGAATTTTGCAATGCTGTTGCCAGCATATAGGAAAATGTTTGACCTTCATACATTATATCCTGTGAAATTGCTATACTCACACATACCAGTGGTTTTTTTTGTCAGTTTTTTTGAATTTTCCACATAGATTATATCATCTTGAAAGAAAAACAATTATGTTCCTTCCTTCCTTATTTGTGTACCTTTTATTTTCTTTTTGTGCCTTATTGTATTAGCTAGGACTTCCAGTATGTTGTTAAAAAGGAATTTTGAGAGGGGACATCCCTACTGTTATAGCTTATATTTAGATGTTCCCCTAAAACCTCATGTACTCATTGGTGGGGTTTTAGGGAGTGATGGATCATGGGTGTGTGATACTGGATTAGTTCACTGATTGGTTTAGCATAGCTCTGAGTGTGGGTGATGGATTTACTGAAGAAAGAAGACCCACCTGGGGTATGGATAGCACCATCCAATAGGTTTGTAGTTTGGATGGAATAAAAGGGAAAGCTGAAGAAAGGTAGCTGCTTCCTTCCTCCCCGCCAACAATTTCTCCTCTGTGATGCCCTCCTACTATGTTATCCTGTTTTAGAACCAGCTGACTGCCAACTAAAACCTCTACAAACCATGAGCTAAAATAGACCTTTCCTCCTTTGACTCGTGGGTGTCAAGTATTTTGTCCCAGCAATGAGAAAGTAACTAAGATCTTTTCCTGATCTTAGAAAGTTTCTAGTTTCTCACCAGTAAGTATGATGTTAGTTGTAGTTTTGTTTTGTCTTGCTTTGTAGATGTTCTTTATCAAATTGAGGCAGTTCTTTCTAATTCCTAATTTATCTTGAATGTGTGTTGAATTTTGCCAAAGGTTTTGGATTTTCTTCTGTATCCTATCAACATGATAGACTATGGTTATGAATTTTTGAATGCTGAACCAATCTTGCATACCTGGGATAAATTCCAATTAAAAATCATGAAGGATAATTTCATTAATATATTGTAGATTTGATTTGACTATATCTTGATAAGGACTTTGGCACCTTTGTTCATGAGAGAAATTGGTCTGTAATAGTCTTTTATTGTAATATTTTTCTTTTTGTATTAGTGTACTTTTATTCTTATAGGATGAATTAAGAAGTATTCCCTTTGTTTCTGTATTCTGGGAGAGATTGTAGATAATGGTAGAATTTGTTCCTTAAATGTCTGGTGTAATTTACTAGTTATAACCATCTGGTCCTGAACTTCCTATTTTGGGAAGCTATTAATTATTGATCAAATTTACTTAGTAGCTATAGACCTATTCTGATTGTCTATTTTTGGTCTGGAAATATTTAATAATTATATATTTAGAACTAATTTGTTAAGGTTTTCTTTTTTATGAAAGCATTTATATTTCTTAGTATACCTGAAATCTCTATCAAATTTGTTTACATGCCTCAGCTTACCAGCTTATTATCATTCTGCAATATTGGCCTAATTTCTTTGTTCAAAAGTTTTCTTTGGTTTTTGTCACATTTCAGTCCTGGTCATTGAGTTCTCCCAGCAGGTGATCTGTCAAATAATGATTCCAAATGAGACAGTGTAAGGTATTAATTCTACTCATATTTTGATATTTTGAGTTATGATGTTAACCAGATTTAATCTAGTCCCCAGAGGGATTTATTCTCTTTCAAAAAAGAACTATGCATGGACCAAGTAATGAGTCACTCCATGAGCTACAGAATACATCCAATTTATTACTCAAATTCTATATGATTCAATTAAATTTCACTACTACATAATTATGCATTCGATCTTAAACATTATGGGGAAACACAAAAATTTAACACAGAATTTTGAAGCTATATATCTGTATACAATAAAACTAATATTTTGTTGTAACCTAATACTTTTGGTGTCTCAGTAAGCTGTCTGGAGGTGCTGAATACATCTAAATGATAGAAAGTGGATCAGGATTTATAATAGGATCAGGATCACACTATAGCAATCAGTAAGTAATTACCTCATTCACTTTCAAAGGAGGGTTAGTTTCTTGTCTCAGTATTGCTTGTTTTAACAGAACACAAACAAATAAAAAATGTCCAAATAATATAGTCAAGTTATATTAATATTATATTAATTCAATTTATTTTAAATGCATGTAATTCATATAATCAAAGATAGTAAAAAGTGAGGGAAACCCATTGACTAGGTGAGGCTGATATATTTTCCAAGGACAATCACATTCTCTCTTATTCCTTCTGTTCTTCACACAGTGTGATTTTAATATTCCTTCCATGGAGAGTGGTGTTAATAATCTTTCCCCATAAGCTTGATTAAATATGTTACTGCAGTAGAATGGCTATGTAAAATCCGAGGCTATTTTATGGAAGTTGACAGCTTCTACCTGGTTATCTTTGGGGACATTTGCTCTTCAAATCCAGTCATCATGCTGTACAGGAACATAAACTACATGGAGATGCTACACACACAGGTAATCTGGATGACCACCCCAGGCAAGGTCTCAGGCAACAGCCCAAATCATGCTCTTTTTGAATTTCCAACTCCATTGCCTGCAGGATGCTAGCAGTATGTCTGGCTCTTTGGACTTTATGCATTAGTGGTAATTAGGAAAACTGATTAGTGCTGATGGGGCAGATATTTCCCCTTTGCCCATTCATCCCAGGTCTAATTTCTATTTGTCTCCGACCTGTTTTCTTCCCTGTGGATGTTGGCTTATATCAATAGGCTCCTGTGAACTCTGGTGTACAGTTATACTACACAGTTAGGGGACCTAGAAACTCAAAGACAGTAAGAATATACTGGTTAGGGTGACCTTCCTTCTGGCTTTCTCTCTATGTAGTTGCCTCAAAATGGCTTTTACCCTCAACTCCAGGCACTACTCCTCTCAAGTGGCCCCTTTCAAGCAAGTCTCTCCACGGGTCTGGTACTGTTTATTTCTTGTAGTCTAGTAGCAAGAACTGCTGCTTCTACCAGTTCCAGTACTATCCTTATTGCTCCCCAACTTCTTGCACATGGCTTTATAGTTAGTCCTTTTGTAAAAACATAACCCAAATTATCTTGATTATGCTATATGCTTCCCAATGGGAATAAATGATATAGCTTAGGGTTGGTTTACTTAAATTGTAAATTTTAACCACTATGTAAAGGCAGATTCTCCTTATCTGAACTTCTGCAAATATTCTGTAATCATTATTTAAATTTTTTCTTTCTGCAAATATTCTGTAATCATTATTTAAATTTTTTCTTTCTATTTTTACATCGTCTTCCTTTTAGATATCTTGCATGTAATAAACACTCATTAAACATCTGATACTTGCCAATTACAAGGCACTTAAATTTTCTTGGGTAAATTCTCTGATAATGAGGCATAGGCAAAGGCATAAGTTGGAGATGTGTTTAAAGTGGGGATGACCTGGAAAGTATGTTCCACAGACTGAGGAAAGACTGAAGGAATAATCTATAATGGAATGACCAGACAATTCCTAGTACCATATGCAAAGGTATGGCGGGCACAGAAGTGAGTCAAGTGGTCTCTCTTGCAAGGCATGCAGTAGAAAAGCTATTTATCAACTCTAGATGCCCAGCCACATTCTCATGGCAAAGTCTCATTCACTGTAGTTGGTAAGTCATAGATCCTGGTTGGTTCAGATCTATGTTAGCTTACTCTTGTTGTCCCACATTATTAATAATGCCCATATTCAATCTTAAATGTTCATTTATTTGCATAACAAACACAGTCACATTAGCTATAATTCTTTGTCTGTAGGCTGGAAAGTGTGGATGGACATCCTAGTGTTTTGGAAAGATAACAGACCGATTCCAGTCTTGGGAGAGTAATGGAACCAGAAAGACCAGTATAGAGAATTAAAGAAGAAATTCAGCTCTTGGTCATCATGGTAGAAATTTTGCAGACGAGAGTAACAGAACACTTTCTACCAATACATCTGGATCAGGAGCTGGGAAGAGGGAATACTAGGAGAGGGCACCAACAGCTGCAAAAGAGCTGAGAATTTTCATGACGTTTCCAAAGTACTGTCATCAGATGCACCCCTAAGCTTCCTCTAGGAAGCTGGCCACCTCTGTGTACGGCTACTACCGAAACATTGAAAGGCAGTAATTATTTGATGAAATCAGTCCGAGTGGCCTCCGCTCGGGCCTTCACTTCTGGTTTTGGTACCTGAAGAATCCTTATCGCATTTTCATCTCTAGAAGAGAAATCCTCTATCACATTTCACATCATTCAAGATTATGAGCAGAATTTGATTCTCAAACACGTTCACGTTAAATTCCACAGATCTAGAATCTGTTGTTCGTAAGTCATTAGTGGAGTTTTGGCTTAGATCCTGGAGAATCAGCTTTACTTCCAGACATCTCCACGTGGCAGATCACAGGTGTCAGTGACTCTCCCTGGCTATAGTTGACCTTGGCTATAGTTTTGTTCATTTGCATGTGCAGCTTTAGGGGTAAAAGAATTCAAATGCAAGTGGAAGGAGTTAGAACCTAATAGGGCCACCTTTGGCTAATAGTTTTATCCTGATGTGATTTTTGTACAAGCAAGATCAAATATAAACAATTAAATGGTTTAGTTCTTTTTTTGCAACTACATAGGCAAAAACTGGAATATTTTGTCTTTGAATTCTTCTTTTGAAATATTAGGGTAACTTTGTATAAACTAAACACATAGCTGATAGAGCCACCATTATAGGCAGCTACTTAGCCTGACTAGAACAGTTTTTTTTTTTAATCACAATTTACCAAGCCTTATAGTTTAGGCACTTCAAAAGTAGTTAGATGAGGCTTAATTTCAAAACAGAGACAATATCCAGGTATTTACTTGCAACCAGACATCAATACAAAGCAACTAAATTCGAATCCTTGCTCTTGACATCACCACATGTTCTGGAACAAGATTCTCAACTTCTTTACATCTGTTTCCTCTGTTCAAAGAGAGTTAAAAGTGTGTTGTACATTACAGTATAAAGCAAAGAGCAAGAAATGTTGTAATTCTTCAAAGGTCACTCTAATCTATGTATCTATGTATCGTGCTTTTCTGTGGTTTCAGATTATCTACTAGATAACAGATGACAATTCCTTGCCTTTATGACATGTATCCTGGTATTCTGGTTCTTAGACAGCAATTGATGCGGAGGACCTCATGCTTTTGTTAAAAGACAGAGAAAAGAATGGAAAGCAGTTATACCCATCAGTGACAACAAAGTCTCTAATCAAAAGCTTGTTTGAAGGCCAGTAGAGTGTGTTGAAACTATATTATTATACGGACTTAGATTTTGTTATGTTTCTTCAAAGTATAATTTGTTGATGATATTTCAGAATCAATTGTCTTTGTTAAATACTGTATAAATCACCCACCTAGATTTTTGCCAAGAAAAATGCAGAGTTTTACAAAAAGCCTTTTGTTTTTATCTCTAGGGAAATAATCATAAAGCAAAGTTGTCCTACTGAGCCTACGTCATGTCACAATTAGTGCTTTCTTAATAAATACTTGTAGTAGGATAAATTGGAATATCAGCAGTCATCTGACTTGGGATAGCTGATTAAAGCTGTAGGAGGCCAAAAGCAAATGAAAGAGATAAACATTATTTTTAGTCCCCAGTATAGGAGTTGGTTGTAGGCCAATCATTTGAGCAGTTTGTACTGTTTAACACATGTATTCATCACAAGCACACAATTGTACATAGATGGTAGTTGATCCCAAAGCCAATCCACAAATTCCTGTTGAATGGCTTATAGACCTGAAATAGTCTTCGTGTTTACAGACAATGTGTTTGGGGTATCCCCTGTAGGCTGCCAGGATTAAGTCTGCCTTCCTGGATTCTGTGAGATAAGGATTTCTTTCTTTTCTTTTTTCTTTCTTTCTTTCTTTTTCTTTTTTTTTTTTTTTTTCATTTTTCAATTCCTATTCAGTAGAGAGGAAGACATATTCACTGAAGACTTTGGCATGGAACATTTAACCTGGACTGAGTTTCGCAAGGGTAGATTTCACAGGATGCATTGCTGAGATGAAGGAAAATATGAGATGTTCAGAGTTTCTAAAGGATGACATATTATACTATTGAGAATACTAAATTTTTGTTCATTCCTCAAATCTCTTATGTTTTGGAGGAAAAAAAATCCCTTCTGCTTTAAAGAAAGCACACACACACACACACATACACTCACTGCATGATTTGTATTTCATCTACAGCCATATAATCATAAATGTTTATAAATAAATCGTACATTACAAGAGCTATAGGGAAATCAACTTCTTTCATGTGTAACTGCAAATAAACTACTTTTGTTTTCCTGATGAGCTGCCAAAAGACTTTTCTCTGATTATTCTAACTATATAAGGAGCAGAAAGTGACCTTCCCTAATTGCACAGGAGAAAGTCTCTCAAGGACAACTTCTGTTAACACTCACCGAACTAGGAGCAGAGAACGATGCTCTCCCACCTGTGTTCTTCCTTCTTCTGTGGGTCTTACCTTCTAACACTGAAATCAGAGGAGTAGGTCCACTATCGGCTCTGCATTTATAGCTTCTTACATCTGCTATTTTGAGATGAGAACCATTCTCGCTTTCCTTCTCAAAGACTGTTCTTGGGCTGGGGGGCTCACGTGGCAAGGCTACCATCTAGTGTGCCACAGACTTCATTACATCTGAAGAGCAGGGAAAAAGAAAAGAATCAACAGAACTGCAGATGTGTGCATGCCAGTTTAGCTGTACTAGAGAAGGTTTCTTGTGATTTCGATATGTAAGCAGTTCAAAGCTCACTGAAATGTCTATTTTTTATTACTTTTTTTCTGTGATTAAAAATACTGCATCTCCAAATTGCAGCCCTCCTATGTAGGTTTCCTTGCAGTATCACAGGAAAATACACAGGCACAGCCTTAGGGTCTGATTTGTGGAAGAAATCAGGATTGCTGAAGTTAGAACATGTGTACAAAATCAGCAGAAATGTTCTCTCTTTATTGATAAATTTCAAACAAATTTAACCAGTATATGTAAACAATGTTGGTATTCTTCATTGCACTACGACTTGACAAGTTCTCACTGAATTCACACCAAAGACTTACATGAGAGAACTTTAGGTCAGGGGCAGCACGGGATGCCAGGCAAAGAGCCTCTGTCTGTAAAGCCAGACTGCCACGGTTTTCATGCTGGCCCTTCTACTTAATCACTGCGCACATAGACTGTGAGTGTTTCAATTGCCCACATGCCCCGGTTTCACCATCTCCAGTTGAAACTAGCAGTAGCGGTTATCATAAGCATGCTGTGAGAACGAAGTTACAACATACAAAGAAATATGGTTCAAAATGAAACTTTGTGTCCTTTATTGCATAAATACTGATAGACAGTATTTGTGTTTTAGAGTCTGGACCATTTTATTTAAACTCATACATTTTGCCTTTAAGAGAAAAGAAGCCCAAAACTTATCCTCATTTTTATTTTTCTTCTCAAGACATTTGCCAAAGAAGGTGGCCTTTTTTTCTTCATGGAAAAATTGCATTTCAAGGTTCAATGCAAAGAAATGGCAAAAAGGGGGGAAGGGGACAAAATTTGGAAGCGTGAATGCTATCAGAATTTTTCAAAAAGTAGGGGCACATCCAACTGGTTTGCAATGAAAAGCATCTGCTCATAGAGTTTAGTTTTCTTTCACCCTGTACTGAATTATATTCAGCAAATCAGAATGAAGTAGAATGTCATGTCTCAACTGCCTGAGTAATTGAAAAAATATGACATAGCTCATTTCATCATATAATGAAATCATAGAATTTACTGATAAGACATACATAGACACAAAGTGGTAATAAAGTTAGTGCTAAAGTTTACCTCCAAAGGCCTACTTCAGCAGACAAAAATGAAAGGTCACTAAAATGATGTTTTTTGATGACATTGGCTTTTATGGTAAGCAGTAATTGGGTTTATTAACTAAAACAAGTGTAATTAGGAGAAACCACTGCAGTTTTGCAAACACTATCAAGTCACAACCTTCCAGCCTTCAATCTCCTCTTAGCAGGTTCATAGATATTTACTAAGGATGAAAGGAGATGTCTAGTTAGGGTAAATCATTCCTGTGTCCTCAAAGATTGAGCCAGACTAAAAGTAAGACGCTCACAACGTCCTTGAGAAACAATTTCTAAGGAGGAAATTGTTTTCTTATATAGATAGAAGGAGGAAGTGTTTTAATGAGAATCCGAGAGTAGAAACATTGATGAGGAGAGTTGACTATCAAGCAGAGTACCTCTCTGCTCCTGCTCCTATGAAAGCTACTCCCTGAAAACTCAACTAGATACTTGTTTGGAGAACCACAGGCTATAGCAGACCTGTTCGGAGTGCGGTAGCGTAATCTCTCAGGCCATGTCTGATTTCAGCGGCAGGAGTGCTGGACAGTTCCTACGCAGGCGGACAGCGTCCCGTGTGCATTCTGTATTTTCTCTAAAACATATGCAGCTTGCACAGGCAGTGTGTGTGAATTAATTTTGCCAGGGGACTCCTTATGCAATGGGAGATTAGAGTCACTAGGAAAGTGTCCATTTTTTCATAGGATAATTTTAAGGCGCATTCAGCAAGTTTTCTCAGAAGGTCCTTAAAGAGATTGAGCCCCAGTGGGAGTACCTCCCCTAAATATCTGCCTGTACCTGAGTCCTTGTCTCAGGCTGTGCTTGTCAAAGAAACCACTTGTCAAGTCAAGGAGACTTATTATGGTCTCTAATATCATGGTTTCGTCTCTAATATCGTGATTTGGAAATATTTGGCTTTCAGATCATCCCGCATGACTAGGAGAAGCATTCAAGGATCTCTACTAACTTACCACTGGTTCACTTGCAATAAGTCTTTGACCACCGGACATCGCTTGTGGGAAAAGAAAAGCCAGGGTGCAGTAACCCCTATTCCATCGCAAAGTTGTGAATGGCTTTACAAGATGGGAAGTGAGGGATAAAGAGAATCCCACTCTCATTCTGCAGGACACTTCCCAGGAATTAGGGCAAGTTCCAGGACTTCCTGCAGTGGTGCCTTGGTGTGGACCCATCCATGAGCTTGCTTCCCAGGATGGTTTCACTGAGTCATTTTGCTATGCCCGGAGAACATGCATGGGCAGTGGGTGGGGGTTGGAATATTATGCTTTTTGCATGCATAATTCATAGAAGTTGCTGCCAAATCAAATATTTGCAGGAGCAACCAGTCACACATATTTTTGTTCCTCAAGGTGATGACTGGTTGAAAGCTTGAAATTTTGCTAATAATCACGAACTGTGTTCTTTGTGCATTCACAAAGGTAAAATAATACAAAAGATGGAGCAGGTGCTTAGAATTAGGTCTGAATTTGGAAATTCACTTAACCATTAACTAAGGACACATGGTCAGTGCTATTACCATCCATTCAGAGCTTCTTTCCACAACGAGGGATGTTTCCTTCCAGTCTTCGAGAGTCTGCCAGCTGAGAGTCTATAGTTGTTTACTGTCTCCAGGTATTCCTCTTGGTAATCCTTTGCCCGAGGTCACACCCCTCTGCAGAGGATCTGACACATATCTTCCAATGACTGGCTGACATGTGTATACAGAGCTCTGTCCCTCTCAGCCTAAATCAGGGTGGCTCTGAAGGGCACAGCTTCAGGGCTTCACTGAGGTTAATGGAAGCCTTTATTAAATCTTCACCACCTGCTAACCATCTCCCTTGGACCAACCCTACAATCCTGCAATCTCCCTTTTTCATCTAAATGTGTTGCTCCTAAGAATAAGCTTTAATAAACTGTCTGCTCAGTAACTCCGTTTCAGAGTTTGCTCCTGGGAAACTCAACCACATTTACTATAAAATCAAACTGGATTGAGACAGGCAAGGTCTTTGTAAAACTAACAATGCGGGCTTATGTTAAAGAATATTTACTTAAGGTTAGATCAGTATTTGTCTCATAGGAATAGATTAACACTAGTGTAAAGTGTTACATTCTTACTGTCTCTTTCCTCTCGGTAGGAATCTAATGTGAATTCTTAGATTGATTCATTGTCAAAAATTTCCCAGTACTTAGATAATACCTTAGTGCCCAATAGAGAAATACAGAAAATGTCTAGGTGTCCTACTCTTTAATCTAGTTGAGGCTTACATTGTGATCTGAAGGAATTTATTTGAATTTTATGAGATTTAGTCAATTCGGCTATAAAATGTAAATAATTGCATCTTCCTCATATAATTATTGACAGGATTAAATTAAATAAAAATACATATGCTTCTCAAATTACAATGAAATTATGTCCTAAAAACCTCATTGTAAGCTGGAAAATCATAAGTCAAAAATCTTGTATTACATCTAACTGACTTCATATCATAGTTTAGCAATGCAGTACACTGTAAAGTATTAGTTGTTTAATCCTCAAGATCCTGCCAACACCACAAGAGTATTACTGTATATGGCAAGTCATTAGCATGAGAAAAGATCAAAATTCAAAGTACGAACTATAATTCCTACTGAGCGCATATCACTTTTGCACCATTGTAAAGTCAAAATAACATAGTTGAGCCGTTTCTAAGTCAGAAACAGTCTGTGCAATGTCCTTTACCCAGAATAACTGCTGAACACAAGTTAGCTTATTTCTCACACTTTTAATAAACTCAATCATTCATACTTTTTCAGTAAAGTAACATGTTACAAGTTACTATAACATAAAATCATGGCTATCAAAACATCACGCTCTATAAACATATACAGTGAAAAACCCACTCATTATCATAGGTAAGATCTTGCTGTCTGTGGGCCTTGAGTGAACAAGGGCATCTGTTTTGGGGGAAAGTAGGGTATTCGCAAAGGAGTGAGACAGAAATGTCTCTGAGCAGCTTTTGTGGGTTCTCCTCATGCTAACAGCTATAGCCCAAACTGACATCTTGCCTTTGAGCCAAGATGCTTTTGTGGGGTTACTGTTTTAAGAGGGGCCATTTACTTCAAAGCTATGGACCAGGTCTTCATAGTGACTGCTACTCTTGATAATCAAAGCAATTTTCTAGCTGCAATATTTCACCGTATAAACAAGTGAGAGCTAAGGAATAAAAAAAGGACATAGAAATAGAGAAAGTAGTTCTCTTGAATGATTGGTTCTGTGGAAATGCTGTTTGCCATTTTTATTAATCCTAGCATTTTCCCCTGCTCATTCATGTAAACTCCAGCCTCCAGAAAAATTATATATTTCTGCAAGTCTTTCTGTCCTCTCTCCAAAAAGCAACAGACTAATTCACACCAATCCTTATTGTACTGAAAAATGATACACCGTAAGATTCAGAACTGCTGAATTTCAGTGACTTATCTGCATAGATCTGTGGATGCAAGTGATCCAGGTATTTAATCAAACTTTCTAGGGCCATCTTAATGGCATGTGGGATATGGGAAGATATCTTTGGAATAATAGCAAGGAGCTCTGAATTTTTAAAATAGCTTCGTAAGATCAGGAAGCAATTCAAATAATCATGGATAGTAGGAAGAAGGAAAGGAACAATGAGGTCATCACTCAGCATGTACAGAATGACAACAGAGAAAGTCAAAGGTCTAGGTTAGATACACATTCCGGTAAAAGCTCTGACCCTTTTCTCAGCAAACTAAAGGAATTACATTTTTCAGTCCTTTCTTATTTTCTTGTCTTGTCTCATCCAAATCTGAAATATTAGAGATTTTCCGTACAGCAATCATTAAACTATAACAACTTCAAAAAAAATCTAAGTGAAACTAAACCAAAATAGAGTCATTCTCCTTAGCAGCAACAGTGTAGAACAGTATTAATACTGTGCTATGAACTTTTATTTACGGGTACTACAGGTTGCCGTCTTTTATGTTTAATTCCTCTTCTTGCTGAAATTCACTACCTTCCTGGAATACTCAACTATGGTTTCCTGTGCCAGTGGATAATATCAGGAGGGCTGGGGAGTGTATTAGTTACTTTTCTAGAGTCAATAGTTTGTAAGAGAGCAGATTTAATACAGGACATTTACACATTATAAAGTTCACACACACAAGCCAAATGCAGGAAGAGTGCAGAACATCTATGCACTAGAGACTTGAAAGATCTGATCAAGGACTGGGACCTCATGGCACTGTCTCTTGTACATCTGTGTTTGCACTAAAAGGCTGAAGAGTCTATGCTGGAGTCAGGATATGATGCTTGCAGTGAGATGAAGACCAGAGCTCCCCAAGAGAACAGCAGCCATGCTCAATGACAGCAAGGCTCTGAGCTTCTTCTGCAACAAGAACAGCTGAGTTTCCTTCAGGAGAACCAGCCACAACAGAGTTTCTCTTGGGAAACAGCCAGCCCCCATCTTCTGCTCCTGCTCTCCCTTATGTTGTGTTGGCAACAATCCTCAGGTGGATTCTCCATGCCCAGAACCAAAGCCACGCAGTCCAGCTGGGTGTTCTTGCTCAAGTTGACCAAAATAATAAGTCTACCATGGAGAGTTTAGCCTTATCAAATCCTATCTGCCTTATCATTAACTACTGCAGGAACTGGCTTTTACTTAGTTGTCAGACTGGAAACCTATCTAAATAAATCTACAGTAAAGTATCATTTTAGATAATGTTAATGAATAGTTCTTCATTTCCAATCTGCTTTAATTTTTTTTAAATTTATGCTTCCTCTTGTCTCTAGTTTTGTCCCAGTAATCTTTTTTTTTTAATATTAAAATAGATATCTCATTATCCTACTCAAACTTCTTCGGTCTATTGTCACTGCCCTATTCAGTTCCTAAGTGAGCATTTCTCAGCTATTGAAAGATGTTCTTAAAGTTTCCTAAAGTATTTCAGTCCCCATGATCCCTTAATTTTGGTGAAATGTGGAAAATTGTCTGACACAGATTTATCTGCTCCCTCCCTCCTTTACACTATTATTCTCATAATTTTCATTTTGTATAAGCCCCACAATGCAGTATTATAAAAGTGCTATAAAGTATGCAAATACACATTTATATACCTATATAATTTTACTTTACATTTACTTAAATAACGTGATTTACTGTGCTTCTTATTTCTTTGTGGATTCTTTTTACCAAGTATTACTCTTTCAACATTTTGACTGTATCATCTCTCTGCCTCTAGCCTCAATTTCTTCTGTCGTCTGTTAATTTTAATGTGGTCTCTTTGTTCCTAATAGGTTGAGGAAATTTTTGCTTTTAAGATTTTCTTGGGATTCCTCAAGACACACTGCAGTGTGTCTGGGTGTAGATCTCTTTATACTTATTCTACTCGAGGTTTGTTAACTTTGGGCATGTGGATTAATACTTCCTTTTGCCCGAGGTAATTAAACTTTGGGAAGGGCTAGCCATTATTCCTTCCTCTGCTTTTTCTTTTCTCTCTCCCCTGTCTGACACTCTCTTTACACATATGTTGGTCTGCCCACTGATGTTCCATGTATTTCTGAGGCTCGATTCATTTTTCCTCCATTATTTTTTTCTTTCCGTTCTTCATATTTTGAATAATGTTTGTTTTTCTGTTTTATGCTTGCTGATTCTTTCTTCTGCCAGGCCAAATTTTCTATCGGGCTATTCAAGTGAATTTTCTGTTTTAATTCTTATGCTTTTTTACTTGCTGAGATTATTTTGGTTAATTTTTATAATTTCTATCTTTACCAATACTCTCTATGTGGCCATCATCCTGCCCTCATCTTTGAACACAATATCTCTCTTTTTCATATTTTAGTACCGAATATCTAAATGAGGGGTGTTCTGCAAATGAGCTACATCCCCAACCCTTTTATTTATTTTTATTCTTTTTAACTTTTGAGACGAGATCTCTTCAGGCTGCCCAGGCGGGAATTGAACTTGCTGTCCACCTGCCTCTGCCTCCCTTGATACTGGGATTAGAGGTGCACACCACCATACCAGCTACTCAATACAGCAGCTTTTTGCTTTTTAATATATTTAACAGCCACTTTTTTGTGTCTGCTGAGCCTGAAGTCTTTGCCCACTTACAGAGTTTTTAACGAAGCTGACACATTTTTTCCTGTATATTGTCCACATGAGGTATGATCAAAAATATGGTGAATCTTTCTTTTTTTTTTGTTTTTGTTTTCTTTTTAGAAAAATGATTACAGTAAAAGATACATTTCTGTTAATAGCCCTCAGAATAATATCCCTCACTTCAAACACACTTACCCTGTTATTCTTGCCCATCTTTCTGAAGCAGCTCTGGGAGTCCTCCTTCATGTCTTTAGTTTTGGCGTTCTGGCTGCTCGAGTGTCCTGAATGATTAAAACCTTTGCTTTTCTTGGTCATTTTGACTTCGGGGGAAAGCCAAAAGTCACCAGGTGCCATATTTGTTGATTAATGTGGATAAGGACACACCCCGACATTTTTACAAGCCTGCCTTTCTGTTGGATGGCACTCAACAGCAGGATTCATAGTATTTTTTTTTTATCGCACTTCACAAAGGCACTCGTGAAAGAGGACTTCCAGAGCTGCTTCAGAAAGTGGCAAGCACAACGGGGTAAGTGTGTTCAAAGGGAAGGGAAATATTTTGATTCACGGCAATGTAATATTTTGATAAATATTTATTGTATATTTGGAACACCCTTTGTATTCTTTTTATCCACTTGAAAACTGGACATTTTAGGGGCTGGGGATTTAGCTCAGTGATTAGAGTGCTTGCCTTGCAAGCACAAGGGCCTGAGTTCGATCCCCGGCACCACAAAAAAAAAAAAAAAAAAAAGAAAAAAGAAAATTGGACATTTTAGATAATATACACTCCTGATTCTTATTTCACCTTTGTTAGGGGATGTGGATATTGTAAGTGGTTTTCCGCTTGTTTATTTGTCTAATAATTTTCTAAACTAATTCTGTAAATCCTAATTCCTCAGCAGTCTGTAATTACTGATGTCCCTACTAAGTGCTTTTTCTATTATTATTAATTTTGACTATTAATTTTTTTCTAGTTTACCATGTATAATGCCCGAGACGGCATAGCATAGTAATTCATCAAAGATTGGCTAATGGAGTGGTAGGAATTTTCTCTCTTAATATAGTGCTATGGTTTGAATATGAATTGCGTCCCCTCAAGAGTTCCTGCATTGAAGATGTGGTCCCATCATAGTCCTAGTTAGAAGTGGTGGAAACTTTAAAAGTTACAGCTAGATCCGTAGGTCACCAGAGGGCCTAACACAACGCTGACTAATACAGTAGAGCTCTTGCAACTATTTATGGAATATATGAACATATCTATAAACAGCTAGAAATTTCAGACCTTTTCTGAAAATTAAAAAGCATTATTTGGATAGACCACAGGTGTTAGTCATCTTTGTACCACTATTGTGAAATACCTGACACTGGCTACTTATGACAAAGAAGAATTTTATTCGCTCACAGTTCTGGAGGTTTGAAGTCCACGCAGCACAGCACAAGGTCTGTGTGGTGAGGGTGCCCTCAGCTGCATCCCTCCTGCCTGAAAGCAGTCTCGGGAGTATCTGCAGGAACTGATGCAGGAGTGAGACTGAATTTAAACCAGGAAACAGAGCTGCGGTCCCACGGCCCCCTTCTTAGGACACAGCCCTGGGGACCTCAGGTACTCCCAGGCCCCACAGCTGGAAGATTCCATCACCTCTCAGTAGCTCCACTGTGGCACCAAGTCCCCTTAATACATAGAACATTGGGAAACACTACCATACTAAAACGCTAGCACTTACTATGTGTCAGGCTAAACTAGAAATGCTGTGTGAATTTCCTTTTTTTTTTTTTTTTTGGAAAAAATTTTTTTTTATATTTTTATTTTTAACCAAGAACATGTATTGTTACATTGTATACATAATGATCATAATCAACATGGTTATTTTGTACCTATACATGATGTATCTTGGTTTTCCCTCTCTTCTCCTCCCCAACCTTCCATTCACCCACCCCTCTTTATTTGCAACAAGTTTATTTACATTTTTCCATTTTCTTCCTTTCATCTTACTTTCCTTTTAACCTTCCTTCTTTATCTCCCTTTTCCCTATCTAGTTCTCCTCTCTTTTGAATACTATGTTTTATATATATATATAAAATATCTATTATATCCCTTTGTCCTTATTTACACTTATGGTTTCTACACTTGATCTTAGCCAAAAGGCCGAGCAGTGATTACACTTATGGTTTCTCATATCAGAGAAACAATTCGATGTGTACTGATAACTGTCTTATTTATTTCACTTAATAGTATGTTCTCAAAGAACATTCATTTACATACAAATGACTCTAGTTTATTCTTCTTTATGGTGGTGTAGTACTCCATTGTGTAGAAAAACCACATCTTCTTTAGCCATTCATCAGTTGGGCATTTAGGTTGCTTCCAAGACTTAGCTATTGCAAATTGAGCTGCTATGAACATGGTTGTGCATATATCTAGAATATATAAAGAAGTCAAAAAAATCAACCCCCCCAAATTTAAAGACCTTATCCAAAAATGGGCATCTGAAGTGAATAAACATTTCTCAGATGAAGAAATAAAAATAGTAAATAAATATATGAAAAAATGTTCAATATCATTGGTCATTCGAGAGATACAGATCAAAACAACGCTAAGATACCACCTCACTCCAGAAAGAATACCTGTTATCGGGAAGTCAACCAATAACAAATGCTGGTGGGGCTGTGGGGAAAAAGAAACCCTCTTCCATTGTTGGTGGGAATGTAGACTCATCCAGCCACTATGGAAATCAATATGGAGATTCCTCAAAAAATTAGAACTAGAGGTTCCATTTGACCCGGCTATTCCTCTGCTTGGTATCTTCCCAGAAGAATTAAAATCATCATACCACAGTGATATGTGTGAATTTCTAACTCCATGGAATCTGCAACTTTCTGGGATCCACATGAATGAGAAAAATCACAATAATCCATATTTAGGTCTTGAGACAGGTACAAAAAAGTGACCATGTAATTTTTCTTTCAATTGGGTTTTGTTAGAAAAAATTACTTTTCCTAGTGTATTAGTCCATTTTCCTCGTTATAATAAAATATCTGAGGCTGGGCAAGTTTATAAAGAAAAGAGGTTCATTTTGCTCTCAGTTCTGGAGGTTCAGAGGCTTGGCACTGGGATCAGCTCAGCTCTGATGAGGAGCCTATGGCAGATGGTACCACAATGGCAGAAGCATGCTCAAGAGGACATGTTGTGTTGACAGACTATAAGCCGCTGAGAGTTTCAAGGACTCAGGCTACTGCTTTTTCATATGTATTTCTAGACGTGCGACAATATGCTTTCCTAAGAATTCATGAAACCATGAGAACTTCCTTAAACTCTTCTGCAGCCAGCTGGACCAATGACTAAGGCCCTCCCTCTGGGGTCTGCCTGTTGAAGGTCCCACCACCTCTGTACCACCAAATTGAGGGCCAACCTTCCAACACATGACTTCTCAGAGGACAAACCACATTCAGACCCACAGCAACTAGACACAGGTCAAAATACCCAGTGAAATTCTGAAATATTCAGGGCAACAGTTGGTGCTGTATGAGGCAATCATCATTTTAGGACATCTTTGGTTTTAATTCACTTACATATTTATTTGTCAAAGACCAACATGGTAGACTACTACACTCACATTCTTATCATTTACAATAGGAAAAGACAGCATAGTAGTAAATCATTCTTGTTCTTTTTGACCCCAGAAAAAGCTCTTATCATCCTTTATATTACTTTCTTCGGTGCTTATATAGTCATGTGAGGATTCTGATTATAGAACTGGCTCTTTTATTTGTAATCAATCAGACATGCTGTTTTACTATAATAGTCAAAACCAAATAGCTTTTCTCTGATTATTGGTATTCAGTTGGGTCTAGAAAATAATTTAAAATTCAAGTATTTCTAATCCATGAGCATGGAAACTACCAATATATGCAAAGTAGTAGCTCTGACCTACGCGTGGTGGAATTTTCAAAATTATAATGAATGGGCTTGATTGAGGCATCAAATGTGGTTTTTATAATGCAATTTATATCTGTATGGTTGCTTTCAGGAATACATATTACAAATCACAATACAAATCATCAGAGTCTATCCCGTAAATACAATTCATAGCTATAAATATGGAACTGCATATATCAGGAAACTTTGTCAGGGTGTCAAGGAGCCAAAAAATGACTTTGAATATGAATGTCACAAAGTGTGGGATGGTTAAGACACATTGAGTTAATTTCATTGTTTTATTACAGAGGCTATGAGGAATTACAGATCAGAGAGAAAGATTTAGATTTTGAATTGATGAATTATGTAGTTACTCAGAAAAAGAAACTCAGATAGTTATATTATTTCCTATTTTACAAGAAAAACATACTCATAGAAATGAACTGAAACAGAAATGTCTCTTGCTTTCAAAGATTTACTTCTCCATTTATATGTAAGTTGTCCATTTTCGTCCATGTGTTTAAGAACATTTTAGCTTTAGGAGACGCAGTCTTGCTCCAGTGAGGTTTCTCTGGCTTCATCGTGGAAGGACCTTTCAGCTTGCACAAAATCATATTTTGCCTCTTAAGTAAAATGATTTGTTCATGGAGCCTGAGTGGTCTTTTTTAAAATGAATATGATTTTTCTAAGCCAACATCATAATATTACATCCAAGAAGTTTCTTTTTATTATAATTAAGGGAAGCAACTTCTCTAGCTGAGACCCAGGACGATGTTGTTTTATCTCAGGACGCAGAGAGAAATCAACAGGCATGATCTGCAGATGCCAGTTTAGTGCATGAGTCTAGGAACTAGGTGTGAAATTAGAGCCAGCTCCTGCGAGGGCAGAAGAAAGGCTGGCAGTTTGCATTAAAGGAATATTTTTTTCTCTCTCTCTCCTCTCTCTTCTCTCTCTCGTGTATGCTTGGGGTGTAGTTGTTAAGAGAACTCCTGGCTGACCCTGGAATTATACGTGCTTAAGGACTGCAGTCTTTAGTTATGCTTCCAGCAGAAACAATAATCTGGATTGTTATATAACACAATATTACAAATTTAGAGACTGAATACAATGCGGATTAGTTATCACAGTTTCTGAGCATATCTTAAATGGTTCCTCTGTACAGGATCTCATAAGGCTGCAATCTAGGTGTCAATTGAACTGCATGTCTTTCTGGAGCTTGGATTCTTCTTCAAAAGCCACATAATTACTAGAAGAATCCAGCTCCTTTTGGTGGCATGACTGAGGTCCCTATTTCCTAAGGGCCACTCAGCACTGTCTGTCTACTATGTGTCTCTCTCTCTACAACATGACAATTTGTTTCATGAAAGCCAGCAGGGATATCTGCTTCTTTTCTCTTTCCTCTAGACCCTCTTTTAATAGGTCTATGTTAGGTAGATTTACTCAGGACCACCATACTTTTGATTTTCTCAAATTCAACTGTTGTGGGTTTTACTTACACCTGCAAATCCCTTAACTCCTTCCATACAATGCAAACTAATAAAAGAGTGACATCTATCATAACCCCACCCATACCCAAGTGGAGGGAATTATACAGATATAAGGGTATATATCAGGGATCAATTTTCTTGGAGGATCTTATAATCCTGCTTGTCACAAAACTCAAAATGAGTTATCCAAGTAATTCACCAAAACTGAGGGGAAGGAGGAAAATACCAAAATCTACCGTGAGGAGAACCATTAATGGATAAGGCAGCTTGATGTGAATAGAGACGAGACTGAAATAGTCACTCAGAACGCCACAATTATGAATTAAAAGGCTTCAGGTTGGAAATACAGAACAGAATAAAATATTAAGGTTGTTAGAAATAGCTATAATTTATATAGAAATAGGGTCTGTTGCTCTACCCAGTTTTAAAATAAGAATTGTACGGGGTTAGCACCAGTGTATCATGTATATGTGAGATAAAATAAAATGGAAGGCCTAATTTTAAGCATTCTTAAAGGTTAAGGTTGAGATTTAAATTCTATTAAATAAAATATGCTTGAACCAGAGCAAGAGAACTGTGGGAGCCTGAATCCTATGTAGGCTGTTAACTTTAAATGCCTTTGACTTCCTGAAGGAAATGTTATGGTTTAGGTAGAAAAACGTCTTCCTGAAGACTCATGTGTGCAGTGTTGGGGAAGGTTATTGGGTAATGGAGACACTATTCAATTGTGGATTAATACACTGATGAGTTCATAGCTGGGTGTGCTATGAGGAAAGGGGTCCTGTTTGGCAGAGGTGGGTCACTGGGGGGGTGTAATTTGGAAGGGTGTGTTCTTGTCCCCAGCTTCTCCCTTTCCAGAGGAGGAAGAAAGGATGCTATGAGATGAGCAGCTTTCCTCTGCCATCATGCCATTTCTGCCTTAGACTGTACTTTCTGAAACCAGGAGCCCAAATTAACCTCTCTTCTTTGAAGTTACAGGTGTCAGGTATTTAGTCCCACTGAAAGGAAAATGACTAACACAGGAACTGTTTGCAAAATTAACTATAGTAAAATTTAGAATGAAATAGCCCTTCAGAGATATTTGGGAGAATATTCAATGCCACACTGTAGGCCGTGTCACAAGGCTGAGCAGGAGAAGGGGGCTACAGCTTGAGGCCTAAGTGGAATCTTCTGACCTCCAACCATCTTTTCTCCAGTCCCAACTTTGTATCTGCAATTTGAGACTAATGTGGTCAAACAAATCTGGAGAGAGAGAAAGAGAGACACAGAGAGAGATAGACAGAGACACAGACACAGAGAGACAAAGAGCAAAAGAGGTAGAGAAAGAGAGCAAGACAGTGAGAGCTCACCCAAAAAGGACTTTGAGCCCAACTCAACCAGCCACATGGAATGGAAAGGGCATTTTGAAAGACTAAATAATATATTTTGGAACTGAGTCTTGTCCTAAGGCTGTGGACAGAAAGGGTGGAAACTAGGTCTATACAAGTAAGGTATAGCAGCTTTGTCAATTATTATATGTGATACGATTCAGTGAGGTATCCTGAGCTATGACCCACCATGGTTTCTCCTAGTAGTAAAAGAAATGTGTAGGAAGTCAATTTTGCTCCCTCTGAATTATCAGGGAGAGCAGTGATACCTATTTTGTCCCTGAAGAGGGAACAAGGACAACAGCAGTATGCTTTAGGATGGCAAAGAACAGATCCAGCCATTTCTAAAGCTGCTTTTTCTGGTACTTAGGCTTTTTTTGTTTTTGGCCTGGAAGGCAGAAGGTGAAGGAGGAATAGAGTCTATTTAGTCCCTGCCAGTCACTAGAAGGCTGTTTTCATTGTGCTACCTGGTTTGATCACTGCTGGTTCATCTCATAGTAGACTCAGGGCTTTGAGCTCAATTCTCTAATACTCAGTTTTGATTCCCTAATATTAGATACCATGTGATATGTTAGGCACTAAACTAAGATCAAAACATTGTGATAAATACAAATTATGTTGTCATATTCTGAGTGCTATAGTTAGTTTAATTACAAAGTTGTGTTCTCCTTTATTGGTGCTTTTAAATGCATCTAGCAGTTGTTTAAATATATGTATATATATGTGTGTGTGTGTATGTGTGTGTTTTTATTTTTAGAGTATGAAATATACATGTTTATCATAGAATTTTGACAAATATTATAGGGTAGAGAGATAAATAACCACACCATGCAGACTTAACACATTTAACTGCTTTCCTAGCTTCATTAAAAACTCAACTTATTGTTAGTGACTCAGAAATGACTTGGCTTCAACTTGCCAAATTAGACAGCTTTCTTGGGTAAAGTGTATGTGCCAGTGGCTGGCAGAACAGAGATAATTTTGTAGTAGTAATTGGAGTGAGCTGTTAATATGTATAAAAAGTTGTGCACTTCTACTCATATTTTCTTTAAAAGTTAGGGGGTGAGAATCCTGTGTCACATGGTATGAAGCTATTTAAGTCCTTTGATATCATTGCTGTGATGGTCAATTTTACATGCCCATTTGGCTGGTTTATAGTCTTCAGCTGTTCAATCAAACGCCAATCTAGATGTTGATGTGTAGGTATTTTTTAGGTGTGATTGATATGTATGTTTTTTATTCCTTTATTCTTTTTTTTTTTTTTTTTTGAGACAGGGTCTGGCTGTGCAGTAGGCTGGCCTTGAACTCACTATGTAGCCCAGGCTGGCCTTGAACTTGCGGCTATCCTCCTGCCTCAGCCTTCTGGGTGCTGGGAGTGAGCCACAATGCCCGGCTATGTATATTTCTTTGATATTAAGTAAAGGAGATTATTCTTCTTAGTCTATGTAAACTTGATCCAACCAATTAAAAAAAATTTAGGAGCAGAACAAATAATCCCCTGATGAAGAAGAAATTTCTGCGGGGGTGTGGTGTCATACTCCTGTAATCCCAGCACTTGGGAGGCTGAGGCAGGAGGACTACCACGAGTTCTAGGCTAACCTTGACTACATAGTGAGTTCAAGGCTATCCTGAACTACACAATGGGACCCTGCCCACCACCCCCCCAAAGAAAAAAAAGAAATTTCCTATGTACTTACTACACAGTGGGACCCTGCCCACACCCACCCCCCAAAAGAAAAGAAAGAAATTTCCTGTGGACTAGAGCTTTAGCTCATGCCCTAAAATTTCTAGCCTTCCTTCCTAAATGTTTGCTGCGTGGATTTCAGATTTATCTACTGAGTCCCCACAATCATATAATCCCACTATATATATATCTATCTATATCTATCCATATATCTCCTATGTACATATGTGCATATATGCATACACACACCATATATACACACATTATATACATGAATATAGGCATGCCATATAAACATACATATATTACTATATACTGTGCACATATAATACTGGTTCTGTTTCTCTGGTGGAGCTCTGAGTGATTCAGTAGTCAAATTCCCTTCCAGAATTGTCATGTCAATACAGTATTCCACTCTTTTTCATAGTTTCACTTTTCGAGATTTCATTTATGGTCAACTGTGTCCCAAAAATATTAAATAGAGAATTTGAGAAATAAGAAATTCGCAACTTTTAAATTGTGTGTTATTCAAAGTGGCATAATGAAATATCATGCTTTCCTCTTATGTCCCACTCAGAATGTGAATCGTCCCTTTGTCCGGTGTATCCATGCTGTATATGCTACTTTCTCATTAATCATGTGGTAGTCATATTGGTTACCACATTGTCACTGCTTATTTTCAAATAACCCTTATTTTACTCAATAATATCCCCAAGAAATAATAATGGTCACAATTCAGATATGTCAGAGTGCTTTCTTTAAGTAAAAAGTGAAAGTTGTCAACAATTAAGGGAAAAAAAATCTTATGCCAAGGCTGATACAGAATGAATTTTCTCTCTGAATCAATTGGATTGTCTTGACTAAAGGTATTATCACTGGCCTTCAGGGCCATCATGATCCACCACTACTAGGAAACATGACCTTTTGTGACCTAATTCCTGGCAAATCTGTGCCCCTAATAATGGAACCTCAAGTATCACTTGCTTTTATAAACTCTGACATCACCAAATATTGTAAGGCTTTAATGCATTATACTAAAGTGTATTTCACCAGGTAAAAGAAGACTTTCATCATCCACTGACAGGACCGCCAACTCTTTCATGATCCTGAACTCAGGAACTGGATCATTTGGTGTGAACGCCAGAGGAAGACTGCCCTTGCGTCCTGGGGAAGGACTCATGCCAACTTCTTAGCACCTAAACTGCAGAAAACAAAGGCCTTGATTTGTGGGTCCACATGTCATTACTCAAGAGAGGCCCTCAAGACCTCATGAGACTACACGCACTGGGGACTTGAAGATGAAACCAGGGAGGATTTCCCCCCAAATCAAGTGACAGCCCAGACATGGACATCTATACCAAAATCATATATCAAATCTTCTCTTCCTAGTCACTGTGAAAGTTTATTTCTTTTTATCTTTTCCCTGTGCCACTTTCTGTTTATAAATGTCAAAGTTATGCTCTTTGAAAGTCACAATTGAAAGTCACAATTTCTGCAGGAAATTTAACTGAGTGGTAGACATGCCATGGTAAACTTTAATGCCTAGATCTTAGAGGTCATCTACTTCACCCCACTGTATAACGAATCTCACCGATATCCTAATTATGACTATGTGATCAGTTCACAGATCTGGGCCTTTCTATAAAGTTAAGCCTTTATATTTATGTATTAAGATTCCTTGTTTAAATGTAACAATAGAAAAAAAAAACTATAGTGATTATTTGGCAGTTAAATTATGCCAGAAACTGTGTAAGAAAATCAAAGAAAAATACGATGTGACAGTTCGTGGACAAGTTTGTAATCCTAATTCTCTATTGCTGTTAGCTCCCAACCATGTAATAATTCAATAGTAGAGCCTTAGATAAAATACTACTAGTGCTTCTCTACAGGTCATCTTTAATACAAAGGACGACCCACAGGTAACTGTTTGTTTTGCCTCTACAGGATCTACAGGATATATTTTATTTATGACGAATTTACCAATAAACCATACATGTGGGCAACTCCATGTTTCGGTAAGTGAGAAATTATAGGTCAACATAGATTAGAGATTTCAAAATTACACTGTTGCTCTACAGTTATTGAAAACTGAACATTGGTCTATACCTCTTAATTTGAAATACAGAATAAAGAGGAATTATCACAAGGGCCTTTCCCCTCACTGGCATACCCCCACAATTTAAAGTTTATTTTGGCTCGCAGTTTTAGTTCATGGCCAGCTGGCTCCAAGGCAGAAACTGTAAGGCAGAGGAGAATGACAGAGGAAAGTGTTCTCATCCCATGGCAGCCGGGAAGCACAGATCAAAATAGCAGCTTCCAGGACACACCCCCAATGACCCACCCCTAACAGTACATTCAGCTGCTCAACTCATCAATGGATAAACCTACTGATAGTCCCCCAAGATCTAATCACTTTCCACCACCGTGAGAATTTTAGGGGATATATTAGAACTAAACTATAACAGGAATTTCCCAGCATGCATAAATCCTTGTAAGGTAGGAGTCTTCTAGTAGAATCCTCCTCCTGGTTTGGCATAAATGTAAATGAGGATATTATTCAATATCTGTCTGAAACATTAGCTACTATAACTTTAACTCTACTTCAGAGGCTGTATATATATTCACCCAACAAATTTTTCTAAACTTCCTTGCTCTAGCTCTTTTAGGTAACAGATTGCCTTGTATTATCTGTTGACTGAAAGGGAGGGGTGTGTGTGATAGCAAATACCTACTTCTGCACTTGTATAAACACATTTGGTATAGTAGAAACTCAGTTTTGTGAAATCAACAAAAAAGTTTCTTGATTAAAATAAGTAGATTTCTTAGCTGGATAATTCTTTGATTTATATGATTTTAACTGGTCTGATTCACGTAGGCTTTGTCTGACGTGCACATTTCAGTCTCTTTGTGTTACCCTCCTGGTAGTCATCACAGCAGTCTCCCTGGTGAGCTGTATCTTCTCGAGAGTCTTAAATGCTTGCACGCGGCAAATCCACACAGACTCGCTCTTGTTAAAATAAGAAAAACACAAAGAGGACATAAAGAGTCATTCAACTGACTTCATGCTGTGTTTTGTACTGACACCAAACAAGCCCATAGTAATGGTGCTAGAGAGTAGCATTCCTCTTCAAGGTTGGGGTCAATCTCTCTAGATTGGGAGTCCAACCAAAAGGAAGAAAATGTTATATTAGACAATCAGGTGGCCACCAGCCCAAGGATGCTTGTGCTGTCATTTTTTTTTTTTTCACAAACTGCAACCTACCATAGTATGGAAGAGAAAAAACCACCTAGTTTAGGAGTATGTTTTTGCAGCAAATAGCCAGATTTTAGCCAATCACAAACAGTGAGCTGCAGCTGATCATAGACAGTCGACTGATCACACCATACCCAGATGGGCAAATGCTTATCTGTAATCAATCAGATGATTTTTCCACATTTGTTCTGTGTTTGGTTTATGAAAACTAGCTGCTCATACTGCAGAGGGGAGCTCTCTGATACTCTTCAGGTTCTGACTATTGCCTGATTTGTGAATCATTCTGTGCTCCAAGAAACTCTGTGAAGTTTAATTTGTTTAAAGTTTTTCTTTTAAAACTTGCCTCCAAACTTTTAGGTGTTGTATTAAGGGCAAATTATACACCAAGGGGAAAATGTTCCCACTCAACAGGTAGTCTTCTGGTTATCTAGTTTTAGAGCTCCCCAAAAGTGACAGGCATTTAAAAACTGAAATTTCTGGAGTCACTTAAGTGGATTGTTGTAGATAACCTATCTCTTCATTCTTGGATAAATGTCCTTCTGTCATTGCCTGGATGAATGAAATGCATCTCTTTATGGTTGATATCTTACTTCCTCCCAGCTGTCACAAATCTAGCAATACTTTTAGTCTTTTTTATTAAGGTCACTTTAATGCCTGCATGTTACTATTTTTGATAGAATTTAAAATTACCCCATGTTGGGACCTTTGCACACAGGTCATTTATCATCTACAGATGGGAAACACTCATCCATCTTTTTCTCTGACAAACTCCAACGGTGTAGATTAATTCCACCACAGTAACCACTTAACATTTGCCCTGCCATTGTTCAGCTGGCCAACTAGTCTCTCTTGCTCTCAGACTTTTCAAGTGAGAGAGACACAGGACTCTGCTTTGCAGACTATAACCCGTATATTTCTCCATGTGGTTGAATTGGAGCTTTTCTCCCTGTCTTGATGGAGGCTCCTGTGCCCTCCCCCTAGAAGATGGGGATCAGGAAAAGTTTTGTAGTTCCCTTGAGAAGAACCTCTATTTCCTCCATCCCCAAATCTCTATTTCTTTATCCTTTATTGTGTGTGAAGAGATTTTTAGTCACTTCCTCTAAGGCATCGTGATTGTCTTGCACTTCATTTCAGGAGGCAGTGACTATCAAATTAAGGCAGTCAGTCTTTTTCTCAGACAGTGACCACAGACCAGTACTGTCACTGGGTTCTGGGATGTTGGGGACTCTTCATAAAGAATTTTTTCTAGGTTCTTTTTGTCCTACACAAACAAACAAATGCAAAATGTAGTGAAGTTTTAATTTATTGAGGGTAGGAAAAGAAGCATGCTCTGCAAAGCAAGTGTGTGCCAGTTAAAACTAGGAGAATAAGTATATTCTGCATTCCACCGGATGAGACCAGACCACTGTTAAAGAGAGAGCAGAGTGGTCACGAGCTTAATGGCAGCCGTCTTTTGTATTCCCAACTCTTCAGGCCGAATTTGTGATCTAGAATATCTTGAGCTGCCATGAGAAAAACTGGCGCTAGCACTTTTGGCTTAGAACTGTTTTTCTATGCATGTCCTGGCATGCCCACTTGCCCAGCCAGTTTACTACACCCTAATCTCCTGCCTCAGTCCCATCAGCATCACTTGGAAAATTGCTAGGCCTACCGAATCCATAGTCACAGAGGGAGAGCCTGTAAGTTGGTGCTTTCACCAAGCTGGGTCTGAGAAGTTCCTCAAGCTGAAATGAGAAACTTAACTGCCCCTAAACATAGCATGATTAGAGGTTTGCTGATTTCCATCATAGAGAAAGATTTATCAGGATTCATCAGTAAGTGGCACAGGAGGGTTTATTAGATAGAAATATTAGGACACACTAAAGACATGAGATACACTACAGTCCATAAGTGGGAATATTTGTGCGCTTCTGGCTGGGGTAATCTGTGGAATTTAGTAATCTACAGTCTTGGTCTCAGTTTGTTGGTTGGGAAGGATGATTCACCCATAAAAGTAAGATAATGGTCTATTAGGGAAGTCTAATTTACAGGTGAAAAGGTGGTCCATGGTGGAAATCTGTGGTCTTGTTTTTGTGGGTGGGAGAGGATGGCCCATCCACAGTAAGATAATGGTTCATTCATAGGGAAAATCCTAATTTACAGGTGGAAAGGTAGTCTATTCACAGCAGAAAGAGGATAAATGTGCAAGAAAAAAAAGGAAATGGGCTGAACCCATTTGCAAGTTAAAGGGAATTGCCCAGGCTTATTGTGTTCTGCAAGAAGGGAAAACAAACAAACATAATAACAAGGAGAAAACAGGCTTGTTTCTTGGAAAGCTGCAGTTTTCATTTTTTAAAATTATAAATTTCCTTGTCTCCTTTTTGCCTAGTTTTTATTTCTTCTATCCTACCACAGTGCTTCTAACACATCTTCCAAGTGATCATGATACAGGGTAATGTTTAGAATCACTGTTTAAGGCATTTACCAAAATTCCACATTAGTATCATTTCATATGTATACTTGACTGAAGTTATCAACCCACTTAACGTTTCTCATAACAACTCATATGTTTACAGATTCAAGAAATAACTATAAAAATGATAATTATATTTTACTACCATTAGAGCCTAGTGATTGTTTGACATTCACCAGACCTAAATCATCTTGAGTGGAAATTTTTGCCAGTAATGTCGTCGAAGGGGAAGGGGAATTCAGAGAGTATATTTCCAGGTTCTTTATTTGCACAGGCAATGAATTGCAGGAGCGAATTTTAGGGCATTAAGAAAATTTATTTAAGTAACAAAAGGGAGACTGGTTTGGCCAGGTGGATAAAATAACTAGCTGATGCTGCTGTTAGGAATCTGAAAAGGCCTAGGAGACTAGGGAGCAAGGGGATAAGGGGTTCAAGGGGGCAAGAGGGCAAGTAGGCAAGGCAAAAAGGGAGAGAAGGAGGGGCAAACTCCTGGTGCCATTCACATTTATCTGAATTCTGTTCTCGTGAGAGTTTCTCCATCCTGTGAGAAGAGGGACGATTGGAATTTCGCACCCCAGGCTGATGTCAGGTCAAGGCCACTCCCCAAGGTCATGTTCATCTTCCCAGCCAGGTCAGGCCACACCCTATTACTATATTATTAAGAGTAACTGTAGTAATGTATCATCATTGTTCTTCTCTCGTTTCCCTACCTCCAGTTTGTTCTCTAAACTGTATGACAAATTGTTTCATCAGACACTGCATTAATTTTCAGCTTTGATGAGATTTCTCATTTCTTTTGTTATTGAGCAATTTATCTCTTGTGGTGGTGAGGCTTGAATCCAGGGCCTTCCAGATGCTAAGCAAGTGGTCCGTGACTGAGCCACACCCAAGCCCAAGAGATACTCTTTATTTTTCACTGGATTTTGTAATAACCTCTTAGGTACCTTTGTTAGTATAAATCAGGGTTTTTCAACCTTATTTCATTAACATTTTGTAACATTTTGTCACGGGGATCTATGTAACATGCCAGTAGCATCCTTTAAATTGTGACTACAGAAATTTCCTCAGGCATTGTTCAGTGCTCTATGGGAGTCAAAATCAACTCCAGATGAGAAACAGCGACTAAAATGAGTGACCATCAAATCCTCCAGAGATCAAATATTTCTTTGAGAGATTCCACACATTTTGAGAACTAGGAAGAAACATTTCATTTTGGTCAGGCCTTCTCATTACCATAGAGATGATTTTGAAAATATTTTAGATGGTTTTATTTTGTAATTTGGTATAAAAAGCCTCTAAAATTGCTGAGCAAATATTCTTAAGTTCATCTGATTTATGCCATCAATTAGGCCCATAGAATCATTTAGAGAATTCACTGTCTGAGAATTCTCATTTATAAACACAACAGACTTCAAGAAACACAATTACTATACATTTTGCCGAGGAAGGGAGTGGTGGCAGCATCGTAGACTGTTGATTTAAATTGTCTTTTTTTTCTTCTTTCATTAAGTGGTAATTCAACTCTTCATCTTTGCGATTTTCTTTACTCACTTCTGGCAATTATTGCTGGAGATTATGATGTTAATGAGTTATGCAGCACAGACTGAAAAAATGAGATATATTTTTAGGAAGTTAAGTTAATGGGAGCAACAACTTGAATGCATGCAAAAAGCAGGCATCTTTCTTATTGTGCCCTGATTGATTTTATAAGTCAGGTGTTCATATGAATAGATAAACTTTACTTAGCACAGGGAGTATTTTGACAGGAAACTTACTCTGAAGAGCCATAAAGGAAGTCTTTTGTGAGGCTGCCTGTTATGCATTGTGTCTGATATTTTTTTCATATTGCTTCACTTAATTTTAAGACCTCCTAATCTAAGCAGAAGATGCTGATCGACATGAAAACCAGAATTCTTTTCTTAGCTCCTTCATAGTTGAATTCTAAGTGGTCTTAACATTTGTGGTATTGTTCACCAGGGTGACATAAAATACAATCAAATTCACACACAAATGACTACAGAAAAGCAAACCCAAGTGACAACACATATCAATGGACTATTTTCTTTTATCCTTTACTTATTCTCCAGGGACATACCAACTGAAATAACCCTGCTTTTTGAATGCCTTTGATTCAGTCAACTGAGTGTTTTACCCTCAGATGAGGATGAAATATTAGCACTTCACTGTCAAAACCACCTTTGTTTCTAAATTAATACCCAATATTTACATACCAATAAGATGCACCTTAGTATGCCAAGACTCTCAGCTTTCTCTACTTTCACTCTTATGAATTACATTTTTTTCTGCATAAATTTACAAACTAAGGTGGTGCTGAAAAATATTATACCTCAATGATCTCAAACATTTTTGAGAGGAGCTAAAGTGGGAGAGTGAGCTAATGTAGATTATCAGTTTTTGCAAGATAAGAGCAGTTTTTCAAAAATAGCATTCATTATTAGGAAAAATCATTTAAAATCACAAAGGACAAAAACTTAAAAGTAAGAAATTATTAAGTAGATAATATACCTGGAAAATGTAAACATTGATGTATGATTTATAGATTATAGGTATCCATGTTGTCCAGTAGAACTTTCGAGATGATGGGTGCGTACTTTATGTGCACTGTTAGAAGAGCTTCCAGCCACATGTGGATATTGGAAACTTTAAATGTGGTAACTGTGAGTAAAGAGCTGACTTTTTAATTATGTCATATTTTAATTAAGATTTAAATTTGAGTAGGTACATGTGGTTAGTAGCTACTGTATTAGAGAAAATCTGTACGACTTGTACACTTGTATATTTGTTCCTACTTTTCTTAATAGAAAACCTGGCGTTTAGCTATTACTGTATTTTAAACTACTTTATTATAAAACAGAATGATTTTTAGTATATTCAGTGTTGCACATTCATCACCATGACTGAATTTTGAATATTTTCATCACTACAAAAACAAGCCCTGTACTATTTTGCCATCATTCATCATCCTCAAGACTCTGGAGGCCCATTTCTCCACCCCTAGGCAACCACTAATCTGTTTTCTGTCTCCACAGAGTTGTCTATTCTGGATACTCCACATAAATAGAATTAATATAGATCATACGGTGGGAGCTCTGGGACCACTCACCTGAACATGGGCAGTGACCCAGGGCCGACCCTCTGACCTTTGTACTAAAGCCTACAACCTGGGGACAGAGACAGGAAAGACAGAGACCCCTGGGTCTGCCTTGGAAAATTCCGAAGTCCCAAACCAAGACGCATACGAGCCGGTTTCTGTGGCATGACTCATAGTAATCTTTCTTCTCCCAGAGCACACTGGAGTTCATGCATATGCGCTACTTACATGTCCAATAGCAGCAGACTGAATTATGGCAAGGGACATGCGCGATAGATACAGCTGACATGACTCAGCACTCTGTCATTCACATTATCAGTCACGCTTTGACAGACGCATTGGGAGGTTCCCTAGACGTAAAGCAACATTTCAAATTCTTAAACTCAACTCCGTCAGCGCTCTTGCCACTTTCCTTTCTCCCAGCAAAAGACTATTCACTCTGAGCGCACTGTTGCCCAATTAAAACTCTGCTGCTTTTTCTCTTACCGTCGCGTGCCACATCTAATTCTTTGTTGCTCAGGAGAACCTAGAAACCCTTTCAGGACATCACCCATGGAAACAGAATAATACAGTACGTGATCCATTTTGACCGACTTCTTCACTTAGCATAACATTTTCATGATTCATCCATGTTCATTCCTGCATATTGCCATATACCATATTTTGTTGATTTATTCATCCTATAACAGACGTGGAGTTGTTTCCACTTTTTGACTATTGTGAGTAGTGCTGTTATAACATGTGTGTACAAGTTTTAATACGAATCTTTGTTTATATTGCTCCTGGGTGAACCACTAGAAGTGGAAATGCTAGATCATATGGTAGGTAATATAATTTTTAACCATTTGAGGCATAGCCAAATTGACTTCCAAAGTGGTTGCATTGGATAATATTCATTATATTATAGTGCATGAAGGTTTAAATTTTTCCTTTACCAACAGGTATTATTTTTATGTCAGCTATGCTAATATATGAGGTCATATCTCATTATTATTCCTAAATATATTATTCAAAAAAATTTACTCCCGTTTTATAGATTGTCTTTTTAATTTCTTTGTGTGTGTGTTTTTGTATTATCTCTAAAAACTACTGCTTAGTCCAACTTCAACTGCATGCAGCTGGCCCAGTGTAATTGGTTGAATTGTTCCATTGAATGGGCTTACACTTGTTGAAGTTCAGCTAGTTGTAAACATGAAGGTTTAATTCTAGACTTTCATTTCTGTTCTATCTACCATATTTCCCCGAAAATAAGGCCTAATCAGAATATTATCTCTAGCAAGATTTTTCAGGATGCTTGTTATATAAGCCCTACTCCCAAAGTTAGCTCCAGTTAAGATTATCAGCCAGATATTTAATATATCCATTGCAACACACGACAGATATGATGAATTATAAAACAATAATATTAATATATAATGAACTATGAACAACATTATTGACATTAATGCTTAAATTATAATATAAATTATAAATAATTATTTGTAAATACCAAGTGGGTACCTTTGGACAAGTAAACACCTATGAAAAACACATGAACTCAAGACGTACTGCCAAATGATCAGTTGGAGATCAGACATGATGCACGAATAATGTGTGCACTTGACAGTGAACAGACATGATTGTGTCTAATATGAATCTTCATAATTCATTATGTTCATGTGGACCTTCATCACTCTTTTTTTTTTTTTGTTTTGTTTTGTGAGGTGCTGGGGATTGAACTCAGGGCCTTGCACTTGCTAGGCAAGTGCTCTACCACTTGAATAAAACCCCAACCCCCAGGACCATCATTCTTAGCTGTCATCATTTTAGTTGCCACTCCTGTCTTGTGAGTCTTCAGTTAACACTTGATTTAATGGAAACTTTGTGAAGCCGGCCTGCAAGAGGTGTGACTTTGGTGAAGAATTCATGGGATAAAATCCCTGACAGCTGTGTTGTCAATGCACTACTAGCAGGCTACATGGACAAGAAGTGCTCATTTAAGGAGAGCTCTGTCGCTGGACATGAGAGATTGGGACAGGTGGTTCTACAGGAAATGGAGTTGCTAGAAATTCAGGCCAGAATTTGGAGTTTGCAGTTATGATGATGTTGCAGTTAGGAGAAGATGATATGACTCTATTTAAATAATGTAGATTGTTGTACAGGAAAAAAATAAGACATTCCCCCCAAATAAGCCTTATTAGATCTTTTGGAGAAAAACATTAAAATAAGATGAGTCTTATTTTCAGAGAAATGTGGTATCTGTCTGTCGCTCAATGAATGACAGTAACACAGAATCTTAAATATTATAGTTTTGTAGTCAGTTTTAAAATCTGGGAAAGTGTGAGTTCCCCAAATTTGTTTTTCTTAAATATTTTTTTCTAGATTATTCTAGATTCCTTGAATTTCCATATGAAATATAAGAACATCCTTTTAATTTCTGCAAAGGAATCAGTTGGAATGTTGATAAACATGCTATTGAATCTAAAGGTTAGTTTGGAGAATATGCTATCTTAATAATATTGTCTTCTGATTCTTGATTATAGAATATCTTTCCATTTATTTAGATCATCTTTAATCTCTTCCAAGATTATTTTGTACTTTTCAGAGTGTAAGTCTTACATTTATTTTTAAAAATTTTCCTAAGCATTTTGTTTATTTTCATGCTGCTATATACTGAACTATTTTCTTAATTTCATTTTGTCTTCTCATTGCTACTTAATAAAAATACAATTGACTTTTATATATTGACTGTTTATCCTTCAAATTCACAGAACTCCTTCATTACTCCCAATTTTTTTGAGTAAACTCTATGATTTTCTATATATGAGATTATGCCCTCCACAAATAAAGATAGTATTATTTCTTCCTTTTCAATTTGGATGCCTTTTGTTTCATTTTCTTGTCTCCTTGTCAAAGCTAGAATTCCTAGTAAAATGTTGAGTAGAAGCAGCTAGAACAGACTACCGTATCTGATTCTAGATCTTAGGGTGAAAGCACTCAGTTTGTCACAATTATTATGTTAGCTATGGGTGTTTCATAAAGCCCTTTATTAAACTGAGGAAGTTCTCATCTAATCCTAATTTGCTGAGTGATTTCATGACAGAATGATGAATTTTGGGGCTAGGAATTGAACACAGGATCTTGCTTGTATGGACAAGCACTTTATCATTAAAATTTTTTCTTTTAAATTTTAAAATGGAGTCTTACTAAGTTGCTGTGGCTTGCCTTCAACTTGCGATTCTTCTGCCTAGACTTCTGAATAGATGGGATTACAGATGTGTACCTCTATGCCTAGCTAGGTGTGAAGAATTTCTTCAAATGCTTTTTCTGTGTCTCTGGAGATGAGCATGTAGTTTTGTCTTTTATTCTGTTGAGGTGGCATGTTACATTAATTGGATTTCAATATTAAATCAATGTTGCATTCCTGAGATAAATCCCACTTTGTTATAACATACAATGTTTTGTATATTTCTAGGTTTGATTAATGGTTATTTTGTTGAGAATTCCTGAATCTATATTTACAAATGCTATTCATCTTTAATTTTTTGTGACGTCTTCATCTGGCTTTGATATAGGATCATACTGGACTCATACAATGAGTTGGGAAGGTTCCTCTCATCTTGGAAGTTTGTGAAGAATTAGTGTAAAATTACTTGGCATGATTCACAAATAAAGGCATCTGTCCTAGGATTTTCTTATAGAATTTTTTAAATTGCTAATTAAATTTTTACTTGTTATAGCTTAGTCAGATGTTATGGTAATTCTTATGTTATTCCCACTGTTTATTTACTTCTAGGAATTTGTCGATTTCTTTTAAACTTTATAATTTGTTGATATATAGTTGTTTATAGTTTTCCTTTTATAATGCTTTTTATTTCTGTAAGATCAATAGCAATGTCCTCTCTTTCATATATGATTTTTATTATTTGAATTTTCCTTTCTCTTGATCAGTCTAGTTAAAATTTGTCAGTTTTTTGAGGTTTTCAAGCAATCAAGTTTTGGTTTTGGTTGATTTTAACTATCGTTATTCAATTCTCTATTTCATTAATTTCTACCCTAATTCATATTACTAGCTTCCTTTTGCTTGCCATGGATTTAGTTTTTTCTATACTATCTTAAAAGGAAAACATAGAATATTGATTTAAGATCTTTATTCTCTTTTAATGTTCACATTTATAACTCTACATTTTTTCCTAAACAATGCTTTTTCTGCATTCTGTAAGTTTTACTATGTTGTATCTTCGTTTTATCCATCTTAAAATATTTTCTATTTTACCTTATAGTATTTTCTTTTTTACTCCACTTATTTACCAATACATTGTTTCATTTTAACATTTATGAAAGTCCCCAAATTTATTTTTGTTATGAATTTCCAATTTTTGTTATGAATTTCCGGCACTGTTATGAAGGAATACTTTGTGTGACTTAAATCTTTTAAAATTTATCAAGGTTTGTTTTATGGTCTAGTACATATCTATTTTAGAAAATTTTCTATGCGTCCTAGAGAATGTGTTTTCTGCTGTTGTTGAGTGGAGAGTTCTCTAGATAACTATTAGGTTTTGTCTTCCAAATCTTCCATTACCTTGATGATCTTCTGCCAAGTCTTACATCTTTTTATTGTTGTTTCTATTGATTTTTTAGATAGCATCTCACTATGTAGTTTAGGCTTGAACACACTATCTAGCCTAGGTTGGCCTTGAACTCATGGAAAGCCTTCTGCCTCAGCCTCCCAAATCCTGGGATTACAAGCATGCACTAACACAACCAGCTCTTACATCCAGCTCTTATATCTATTATCTAATATAAATTTGTTATATTAATCATTTCCATTTCTCTTTATTTGTTCCCGTGCCTGTAATATCCATTGTCATTTTCTTATTTCAGTACAACCTGTTCCCACATACTTCCTTTTTCTGTTATTTTACAATATGTTATATTGCACATATAAATTATACATATTTTATATATAACCTTCACATTATAATTCTATGTATATCATTATATGCAACTGCTTTTTAAATGAATTAAGATGATAAAAATGCACTTATATTGTATTTTATAATTGCATAATTACCTTTATTAGTGCACTTTGCTTTTTCGTATGAATTTGAATTTCCATCTTGACTGACTTGCTTTGGGCTTAAAGAATTTTCTTTAGTGTTTCTTATAAGGTGGGTCTCAAAGAAGTGCATCTCTTCACTTTTGATTTCTGGAAATATCACTATTTTGCCTTAATTTTTGGAAGATAGTTTTGCTGCATATAAGATTTGGGGGTGATAATTTTTTGCGTGTTATTTAGTCTTTCTTTTCAAGACTTTGATATCCCACTGACTTCTAACCTCCATTGTTTAAAATGTGATGTCATCTGTTAATCTTATCAGGCTCTCTTGTTTGTGGTCAGCCATTATTCTCATGCAGATTTCAAGATTTTCTCTTTGTCTTGACTTTAAATATTTTTACTAGGATATGTCTGGGTGTTGATCTCTGTGAATTTATTCTATTTGGAATTTGTTGAACTTCTTTCATATGCAGATTAATATTTTCAGCTACTTTGAAATGTTTTTAGTCATATTTCTTCACTCATCTTTTGGCTCTTCCTTCTTTCTTCTCTCCTTCTGGTTTTGCCATAACATGCATGTTAATGTGCTGAAAGCTATCCCACACTTTTCTGAGGCCTGTTCACTTTTCTGCTTTCTAGTCCATATTAGTCCCAGGTGTCATTTTTTTAAAGTCTCACACAGCCATCCCTGTCTCTCTTCTAAATCTAAGGTACATTTTTCATCCTCTCATAGTACACAGTCAGAATACATGACATCTCAATTAAATATTACATCAAAAGATAGTAAGTGAAGGATCTGCATTCCTAGAAAAATGTGAAATAAGTAATAAAAGTTATAGGAGTCCATTTTATCCCCAGATCTCCATGATTCACTTGTAGATTGTATATTTTGTGTCCCCACATTTTTAGGCTCTGAGGAACTACAGGGTCTGGATTCTGGAGATGAAATTGGGTGGGTATTCTTCTACCCAGAGAAACAACAAAAGGTTTCACCGAACCTAAAACTATAGCTGTTAGCTAGGTTTTTAGTGTTTCTCATGAGGCTAAAGAAAGAGCAAAACAGCGAAATTACTGACTGTGATTGTAATGAGGAGAGGCAATTATACTATGCAGTGAAAGCAAGAATGTTGAACTCAGGGGCCCACGGGACAGCTCCTGAGGCTTCCATGCCCAGATATAGTCATAACTGAGTAATTTTAGTGAGCATAATTTTATATCTGAATATAACCAGGGTCTTTGACCACATAAGAATGCAGGTCTGAGTTATGCCATCCCACAGAGAGCATGCTAGATAACAGTAAGGAAGACCTAGAATGTGTGGTAGAAGAGGAAGCTGATAAACATTAATATATGGTGAGGGAAGACAGTAGCTTTTTCCACTAAATCCACTGTGTAAGCCTATCTTTGTTTCTTTTTGGTTTTTTGTTTGTTTGTTTGATTTTGGTGCTGGGGATCAAACTAAGGGCCTTGTGCTTGCTAGTCAAGCTCTCCATATCTTTGTTTTTAACTGAAACTAGACACCACTTTGTAGCAGCAACTTGATACAGTAAACTTAATGTGGGGCATAAGTGGATCGGAATGGTACAGGGACTGGGTATAGCAGATATTGATGGTGACCTATCCATCCCCCCTCAGCAATGACTGTTCCTAAACAGGCTGGTATTTGTAGGTGGCACCCTGGGATACTTTTGAGGCATGTTTTACTCATGCTGTTTCTCTGACCAGATGCCCCTGGTGATTACCGGCACAATAACATACCCTTTATGTGCTTTCTCTTTTCTGTCTCACTTCTGTATTTTTCTACAGGTGCTTTCTGGAATTACCTCCTAAATAAAATATTTGTATCATCCCCAAATACCCCAAGGTCTGTTTCAGGAAACTCGAGCTACAATGCTTCTACCTCCATCTCAAGACCTCTCTGACTTTTCAGTTCACTCTTTTAAAGTTCTCCGGTGTGAGAAACTGAAAGTGTAAATAACGACTAAAATATATTACACTAGAAAAGGGAAGAACACGTCCAAATGGAAAGGGGAACAAAGGAGGGAGAGGGGGAAAGGAACAGAGGAAAAAGAGAAATAAGAAATAGAAGGAAAAAATGGAAACAAAGCTTTTATAAATAAGGAGGGTGGAGGGGTGAGGGGAGGGGGAGGGGAATGGGAAAAAGGAAGCAGCAAGATATATCATGTACAGGTACAAATCCCCATGATGAATGTTATTACTATGTACATCTAAAGTGTACCATTAAAATAAAATTTCCAGAAAAAGTAAAATAGAAACATTGAGGGGCAGAAAGCTAAAAATAAAAGATAATAGCTACAAAGAAGGGGAGGGCAAGTGATAGCGTTCCTCATTTGAAACAAAGAGTGTTTTCCCCTGGTATTGGGTCCCACTACTCAGAAGACAGGATTCTGAAAGAAGATCTAGGGGCCTTATAAATTTGCACTTAGACTCCAAAGAAACCCACAAAGAACTCATTTGGTTGCCAAAATTGTTAGTGTGACATATGGTATATCAAATTGGGAAAAGGATCAGCTATAAATAAACTTGGCTATAGTAACTTGAGTAGATAAGTTTTACTTTTTTCAAATAATAAAAAATACAGACATAGTGAGTCCAAATCTCTTCCAGCTGCTCAGCAATAGTGTCAAGAACTCAGAAATGGAAGTGTCTACCTTTATGTTCAAGCATCCTTTTTCTTGCCATCTTCTGGTTGCAATACAGCTGCCATTCCTTTATCTCACTCCCACTGTGAGCAGAAGGGTCCAATACAAAGGAATGGTGCCCATACTCGAAAATCTAAACTCTTCCAGAAATCCTCAATCGTGTTGTTATCGGTTAGCATTATGTCCCTTGGGCATCTGTACCTACAATGGACTCTATTTATTTAGGTACATTCCTGCTATGAACAAGGAAGAAGAGATTGAAGAACTGATACTAGATCAACAATTATCAGTATCTCCCATATAAGGTGAGCACAAAGGAACCTCAATGATTGCACAGCAAGGTTTGTACATGCCTCTAACATTCTTTTGGAAAATCAGTTTCTGAAAAATGGACCCCAGAAATGTGTATGTGACTATTCTTGTCTTCACACAATTAGAGCTGCATCCACATTACTTTTGTGGTGGGCTGGGGAAGGTGCCACCTAATATGGTCTTCTATGATTTATATAAAATAAGATGAGTTAACAATCAATGATAACATTAGCAAGAAAAGGAGGGTCCAGAAACAGAGAAACAAGCAGAAGTTGTAGAGTTCACTCAGCAAGTCAAGTGGTACAGTGCATAGCTGACTGGACCTAGTCACAGCAAACAGAAGAGCTTTCCTGTGAGCCACCTGAGCAAAACTACTCACCAGTAGTATGAGTATGAGGCTGAATGACTTTATGAATTGAAAATGAAGCTTTCAATTTAAGACCTTACATTGCGACTACAGAAAACTTGTCTTATCCATCACATTCTACTTCTGCATATTTTATGCATGTGTGTGCCATTTGCGTGTGTGCGTGTGGAAGCAAGCAAACACCCTTATTACATAAATTACATTTTCCAGGTCAAGTGTTCTGGAGTCAACCTTTGTGCTAATTTTCAACTTTTAAGGGCCTTGGAGGAGGGCTGAGAAACCCTTTCATTTCCTCACCCACACAATTCTCTGACATGTAATGAAATCCCCAAGAAGATGTAATGCCATTATGCTTCTGCTCTTGTTTTTGTAACTTTCTGAAATATGTGCAGTGACACTTTAGATCTCTCCAGAGACGCCAAAAGATGCCTATGGATACAAAGCTAATTCTTCCAAGAGTCATAATTTTTCTTTTCTTGTTATGCATTTGTATCTCTCACGACACGTACAGCACACACATGAAAACATAGAACTTACACATTTTTAATGCAGAATTAAAAGTTTTTAGGAAATTCATTGGAATGGCAATAAGAAATATATGCTCATGCACTGTTAATCTCTGCTATGGAAAGTGGAGTTTACAGTAACATGATGTTTATGGCTGAGCTCCTGAAATGCAGAGACGGCCACCTCTTTTCGCCAGGCCCTTTAAAGCAGAACTGTCCCACTCTTTCCTGATGGCACTGCGGCATCAAATAACACCAATGAAATTGCTAAGGATCTTCCAAATGAATTTCTAGATTTCATTATCAAAAACATTTTCTGCCCATTTGTATTGCTTGTCTTCATCCAAACCAACAGCGTGAGCTGGAATGACTCCAAATCCGTATTTGTAGGGATAGCTCACGGACTGCAGTGGCAGTTGTAGAAGTATATTACAGAGTTCCATTACATTACCTCACTGTCTTTCAAAAAAAGATCCCAGGAAGAAGATTTATGGTTGGTGCTTTATTTTGTTGTTTTGCAAAATGTCTTCTAGGAAATTTGCATTTAAAATTTTCTGCCGGGAAAGTTTGAGTGGAGTTGCATCAGGTTTTCTGGAATACTGGGCACAAGGATGAAGATCCTTGGTTACCAGGTGTGTCACCTGCACGGACTGTGGTTCCATAGGCTGACTCACGTTTCCACGGAAATAATTACAGTTTACATACCTGCCTCTCCATTATGTATTTGAGGTTGCTGAAGCTCTGATAGAAGTTAGTAATTTTGGACTAAATAACTTAGCCTAGATTTGTTCAAGATCACCTTCTAATTAATCATACTTTTTCCCAGGACCCAGCTCCCTCATAATGTAAGGCTTTGTGTTAGGCTACCCCATAAGAAATTGTCAGTTTTTTGAAGTAAAAAGTGGTTGAATATAGACAACTTCATTTGGCTCATCCTAATGTTTGGCCTGAACTAGAATACTCTGAATAAACTGTGGCTGCTTCTTTTCCTTAAAAGTTTGCCCCAGAACGTTTTTACAGAAAGCACTCCTTACATCATTTCATAATTCTCCTTGCAAGACACACAATATTTCACAGGGACCAGACACTTCCAGCTCAAACAGTGCTTCTTCCTTTTCCATCTGCTTCACTTATTTATCGGTAGTGTTGTCCCGTTACCCACAGTGGTTATCAGGAATTTGCATAACATTTATGAACATGTTTTTGAGTATTCAGGGGGAAAGATGTGCTTATATTTATCTTGCAGGCAGGGAAACAGGCCTATTGTGATGAGAATGATTTTCCTGTCCTTATTTCAGCAGTGATGATGTCAGTGGCCCCCACTGCCGACCACAAGCCCTTCTGATGTTCACCTGGCTGCCTTCCCAGTCCAGCACGGCTATCAGATCTGTCTCTTCTCACATTCAAGCACAGGGCTTTCCTCTCCACACTCAGAGTTATTTAACTTCTCACCATTAAAATGGAACTAATAATAGTATCAATTTCTTAGAATTATTGTGAGGATTAAAGAAGTCAGTATATATGAAGTATTTGGACTCACACTTACATTTTGGAAAAGCGCTATGTGTATCAGGCATTATTATTAGGCTTTCTATTCAAAAGCCTCTTGTTCTTATAAGCTGAAACTTGATGAAAAAACTTACATTTTATTGCAGTGAGTTTTCTTATGCATGAAAGAAATAACAATATGAACAACAACCAAAGATTGATTGTGAGTAGGTGTATTACATTCTGGTATAATAGAGTCTATGTTTCATCATCCAGGGAGTTCATCCATATTCCACTTTGTTTACAGTCTTATATTGGGCTGAAGAATAATTTTAGAGAGTCATACAAAAGCCAAGCTTTTTATCATAGCACCTGGAAGCAAGCATGCTGTGGGCAGGTGTTAAGTAACCATTCTCCATCCCTGGTGCCAAAACACCGGAGCCCTTTCATTGCCACAGCCCTGGATCTGGCCATCACTGAGGTAGCCCCTGCCAACCCAGCAGGCCTGTGTAATGGTGAGTGTTGTAGGAATTGAGATTATGAGACGAGTGCTCTGGCGGCTGCACCTCAAAACCAGCACTTTCTACAAGGCTTGTGGAACCAGAGCTGTTGATCTCTGGGCTCACTGCATGATGGCCAGGTATGAAATGCTCAGACTGCCAGCTTCTGGATCACAGTGTATTACCCGCAGATTCCTTCCTCCAAAGACCAAAAATAGCATGTAGTTAAGACTGTGTTATCAGCTTGCTAATAGGTTAGTTTTGTCTTACGCGATAGATCATAGATATTTTACTACCCATACAACAATTGGTGCTGTTCTATATCCCCAAATATTTAATTCTGTGATTACTAAACCTTTGTTTCTGGGTTATTAAAAATGTCTGGCTCTAATCATTGAAGTTGGAATTGATCGGGTAAGGATCTCTCTGTTGGGATCCTAGAAAACAGGGGAGTCTAGCAGATGATGAACGAATCATTGGCTGTCCAATCCAGAGTGGGTGTAAGGGTCTGGTTCATTTATATTTTATATAGTTCTTTGTAGATAGTTGCTTATGGAAATGGAAAAATAGTTGGAGAAAATATGAAATTTGCAGGCAAAACAAGTAAAACATTTTATTACTAGAGGGCTGATGAAGTCTTGTTTTAGATGGACAGAGTAGTATTGTGAGAAACCAGTGGAATTTGAGCGAATGAGGTGAGGAAGAAGGCTCAGGGTGGACATTTAAACAATCCAGAATCTATGTCTACAAAGTCTGGGAAGTTTATGTGTTTCATTCACGAAACAACCAGATTACCCAAGAGATCTATTTTAGCAATTCTTCAGTACATTTTCTTGGTTGTAGATGTAATAGTTTCTTAAAGAAGTGAATCAAGTCAGATTAAAAAAAAATTAAACTTTTGTATAAGAAAAGCCCCTCCGTAAGAAAATACGTTAGTATATTTTTAATAAATTGTAGTTCCTCCAAATTTCTTTTCATAAATTAAAACTGGAGGTTAAAAAATAGTGAAAAAGAAAGATAGCAGTGTTGAAATCCACATAAGTGGGAAGAACTTCCTCACTGAAGTAGCAGTGATGAATTTGCTTTTTTTTTTTTTCAATTTTAGAAGCAAAATCTGCCCAATATGAGACATCCTGCTGATGAACGTGATGGCTTAAATGTACCCCTCTAAACTCATATGTTTGAAAAATGTCCAGTGCGACAGCGTTAAAAGGCAGGATTTTGAGAGTTGATTGACCATTTTTAATCCCATTACAGTGGGCTCCTGGTGTAAGGATGAGTTCAGCCACATGTTTTTCCCTTACCCGTGGTCACTTGCCCTGCTCCCATGTTAGGACCAACACCAAGGCCCTTCCCAGAATCTGGTGCCGTGCCACTGGACTTCCCAGTGTCCAGATCTGAGAATCAAATAAACTCTTATTGCTTATCATTTACCCCCTCTCCATATTTTGTCATAGCAGCAGAAAACAAACCTCAGCAAGATGTAATGAAAGGCGCAGGATTCCTAAGACTGGAAAACTCAGTGTTAAATCTAAGCAGAGTTCTTAGCTGTAGTATTTCTCAGAGTCTTTAACAAATAAATGAGATTTTCCAGTGCTTAGCAGAGGTCTACAGGATATATTTTCCAAAGTTATTTGATAATAGATCTATCTGTAGGAATTAATGTTTCCCAATACATTTTGAGAACTGTTACCCAAGAGGTCATAACAATTCTCTTCTTTAAGCCTCAGGGTACATTAATAGACCTCATTAAATAGCAAGTATTATATATGAAGCACCTTAAAATATTACTTCAAATTCTAAACTATCATGCATTCAAGGCCTAACTGCAGTAATTAAGAAAAGAACCCCAGAGAGGTTAATGGCTCCATCCAAAGCTAGTAATTGACTGAGACATGGTTTAAACACAGATCTGCTTCAGTCTTCTGCTTTCTGGTTTTTCATTTGTTTGTTGGTTTTATTTATTTATTTTTTTGCGTAAGGACCATTTCTTCCTGCATAAATATTATTGAATGCCAGATTCTCATTCTGTGTTTGCTGAAGAAGGTGGTATTCTTGTAGCCCTGAAAATTTATTGTAATAAGAAATATCTTTTTAATAAATTCAATGCTTGATTTAAATGGCTGTTGTAGAAGGCAGACTGACAAGAAAACAAAAGTATGAAATCATTCTATACGAAAGATATAACCAAATCTTCTTGCTGAGTAAGACTTGAAAATTATTTTCAAGACTACATTAGTGCATCATCTGTTGGCTTTCCCCTGTCTTGTAGTGTTATTTTGCCAGACTTCGATTTGATTTAATAAGCAATTGCTTAAGAGAAACCACTTACGAAACATCCTTGCAAAGCTCAAAACATGTCCAATTTGAAAGCAGGTTGGGGACCTTGTTACGCCAGGACTGTATCTTACACATTTCTTATTTTACCTTGAAATAAAAGCCTCTACTTCTCTTGTCCTGGCAGTTTCACTTGTAGATCACGGCCTGTATGTCTAAGCTAGTAGGAGCAACCAGAGCTACTTTACCTTTGCTTCAACCACATTAAAACACTGACAAAACACAACTGGCAACTTCAACAGACTTGACTTGCCAGCCACGCCTTGCTTTATAACAAGCATCTTTATATTGCAAATGCATGATTTCCAGAGAGAACTCTTCAATACGCTCACCTTCCTTATTCTAGTGTTGTCACGTTTAAAAAAAAAAAACAAAAAAACCAAAATTCTCCTGCCCTTTCAACTGCACTGTGAATTTTTTCATTTGACTTTATGAATTCATAAACTTTATGACTTTATGCTTCGTTATTTAAAGTGTTCAAGTTTCTTTCCTACATGACATGCTCTTCTAATCTAGGCTGTGACTCTTTATCTTGATTCTATTTCTCTCATTAAGTGTGGGATCCTGAGACTATTAGGTTTTGCCTTTTGAGGCTAGTAGCTTTTTCTAAGACAGCTCAGGTCCTAGGACCACTGGTGAGAAATTCATCAGAAATTTTGAAACAGTCAACCAAAGTACCTCTTCTCTGAAGATTCATGTACATTTACTACAATAGACTTTCTATTTAAATTTTATTTTATTGTAGAAAGAGCACATAACATGATGTACGACCTTCTTAACAAAATTTAAGTGCATAATGAATTAGTATATCATCAACTATAGGTACAATGTAGTACAGAAGATCTATAGAGTTTAATCATCTTGCTGTTTTGAAACTGTATGTCCACTTATTAGTAACAAGGAGCAATTTTTTTTTTTTTATTAGGAGATGGTAGAAGTTAGGGAAGAAAGTAGACATTGACCTGAAATAGGAGTAGGGTTGCCAGTAACCATATTGAACTCCCAGCTAACTTTGAAACTCAGATAAACCATGAGAGTTGCTGTTTCTTTTTTTTTTTTTCCCTTGTTTTTTGTAGGACTGTTAGCTTTCTATCACTATAACTGATATGTTAGATAAGAAATTTATAAAAAGAAAATGTTTCCTTTCGATCATAGTTGGAAGGTCCCAATCCATGATGGATTGACCTCATTGCTTTGGGACTGTGGCAAGGCAGCACACCATGGAGAGTTCATGGTAGAGCAAAACCCACTTATCTCATGGCCAGAAGGGAAGAGAGTAAGTAGAAAGGGACCAGAGTCTCACAATACCTTCCAAGGACACACCGCCAATAACAAAAGCACCACCCACAAAGCCCTTTCTTCAAGAGCCCTCACTTCCCGAGGATTAAACTTTAACACATGGGCCTTTGAAAATATCTAGTATTCAAACTATACCAAGTATGATTCATGCAATATTTGGAACATACTTATACTAAACATCTTCCCCTCATTCTTTTGAAATTCAACACTAAGTGGTTTTCCTGTGTTTTTATTTGCTAAATCTGTAACCAAAGGTATGGGAGAAGTCTAGACACAGAGGGCAAGAGGTAGTCATGAGTAAAATAAACTGCATATTAAGCGGGGTATATCTTGAAGGGTTGGAATGGAGAGAAAAGACAAGAAGAAAGAATGACAGTCTGGGTGAGTGTATAAAAGGAGGAAAGTAAATATGCTTCATAATTTCAGGAGTTATACTTCATAGGAATATTTGAAAAATTAAAATGAAAATCTAGTCATTTTATAAACAAAAATAATTAGATAAAACATCAAATGTTAATGTATTACCACATTGTCATTTAGAATGTAAACTTTAGACGTTGGTAAATGATGAATTCAAAGTAATTTTTATAAGTCATTTCTCTTTTTGCATGAAATAATGACCCCAGAACTATATTTTGTGAAATTTGACTTTTAAAAACAAAATTTCATGTCTTTGTAAAACAGTTATTCCAAGATTTATCACCAGTATAATAATACGTATATTTGCCCTTTTCTCTCAGCTTTATGTGAGTGGTGTAGCTAATTCTCTAGCAAACAGACCTCGAAGAGGATTTGGCCTGCCAGCCCCCATCAGTTCCCCGGAACTTAGCTGCCTGACTAGGAAGGGTCTAAAAGCAGAAATGCTAAGGTTGCTTCTGATGACAACTAGAGCCAGAAGGAGTAAGAGGCTATCAGAGCAAAAGATGTGAAGAAGGGAAATATTTCCCGGGAGAGAGGAGATGAAGAGGAGAATGCGAGAGTGGGGACGAGCATTTCCTGGTGGTAGTGTTGCACCTGCAGGCCGGGACAGCGTGCTTTCTAACAGGCACAGCTGGGGAAGCTAGAATGGAGTGGACACAGCGGTCCTCAGCCTTCCCAAATTGCTCAGGCACAGATGCAGTGCAGTCAGGCCTGCAGAGATCCTGAGCACTAGACACGGGCCTCAGTGGCGACCCTGGTGGATGACGGCACACAGACTAGGTGCACCTTTGTTTCTAGATGTTACCTAAGACCTCAGAACTTTTACTTAACAGAGGCTGATGGGGGGTGGTCCACACGATAATGATTAAATTTCCCACCAGCACAGCGGGATGAGTCAAAATTAAGTTGATTCGCGAAAATAAAGACAGTGAAATTTCCTGCACACCTGTGGCCTAAGATTTATATCCACACCACATATTGGCTTCATTTGAATTCCTCATTTGCCAATTACTAGGAGGAAACCTTTTAATTTTTTCCTCGTAATTATGCCTAAGGTATCATGATATGGAATACCAATTTCATCAATTTGTTCCTAAGATATTGTGGCTTCTAGAGAAATCCCCAACTTGCTTGATTTTGATTCAAGTAGGGCAGACTGACTAATTGCGATACCTCAAAGATTTTGAAATAATTGAATCTGTTTTTGTCTTTTGATCCAAGTCCTAGAGAATAGTTCTCAATATAATAATATTTTCTTAGCATTAGTTCAGCAGTCAAACAAGAATATAATCCAAAAAGCCCCCTATATTCACAGAGACAATGCTCTTATGATGAAACCACAGAAAGAAGTTGTAATTAATGCAAGAAATAATGTGAACAATCTATTAACATAATCTGAATGAAATCCTTGCACTGTTAAACGCAGACACTAAGTGCTCATATAATACTTTATTAATTAACAAAGTATTTATCCACAGGGAAATGAGGATAAGAGACCATACATTTCGTCAGACTACAGGAAAATGTATTAGCGCTTCATAAGAAATGCATACAGTTCAAACAATGGCATGATTATCTTTTTAAAGCAATTATATTTAATCTCAGAAGAAAGAATAAATACGTTAATTCTTCCGTGTTCCCTGATAAGCCACCAAGATACACAAGCGATCATTTTCTATTCTTACAACTCTGGAGGCTGGTGGCAATCAAGGGTGTACTGCTCGGACAATTTAGGCAGCGAAACACCGCTTAGCACACAAAACACATTATGAGATTAACTGACTTTTGGCGGAATAGAATTCTCTTCTCTGAGAAGCTGTGGTTTATACTTGCACATTCCTTGCAGCTTTGGAGACTTGGATGATGAGGTGAAATGCCTGTAAGAAATGTGTTTGATGCTGAACTCCAATTCTGTTTTCTTATCCCAGTGTGCCGGGCTAAACCATGTGTTTTAGACACTTTCTCATGACACAATACCTCAGACGCACGGTTTACAGGGGAGACGTTTATTTTGGTTCACTGTAACAGTCCACAGTCAGCTGGGCTGGTTCTAAGGCAGCACGGCGTGGCAGATGAACATGGCAGAGGGAAAGCTACTGCCATCACAGTAGTCAGGAAGTAGTCAGAGAGAGAAAGGAGGCTCTGTGGAGGGAGAGGTACCCTTCTAGGTCTCCCCCAACCACCCACCTTTTGCCACCAGGCCCCACCTCCCAACAGCAAGTCAGCTATAGTGCCCCCATGGGCCAGATCTGTTCCAAAAGCTCTGCCTGTGTGCTTAAGAGGCTGTAAGGGGACATCCAGATATATACATTACAGTGCCATGTATCTTCACCAGGAATGACTTTTACTTTTAAAGCCCCCAGTGAAATGAAGTCAAAATAGTTAGCTTTGTGATTTCTTTCTCGTCACTCCTACCCAGTCTCCTGTTGGCCTACCAGAACTGGCCTGGATCTATCTGTTCCTGTGGTTTCACTGTTAGTTTGTGAACTCATTAGTGTCCCAAGTCATGTCACCTTTCGATCTCTTTAATCAGTTTCTTTAATTTTCATTAATAATCTATTTTGTTTTAAAATATAATATTTAAAATTTAGGTTAGATTTATTCAGCTCAGAATGCATGCAGATTTTTACTGAACAGCATGTGCTTGCTTTATGTAGTCCTGATTGCAACCTGTTTTTCAACTGCCCCTTTTTTTTTTTTTTTTTTAGACAACTGCCCCATTCTTACAGTGAATTGTAAAAATGTCTTTGGGACACTGAATGCAGGTATAGAGCTTCTGTCAGTGGTCTTTTGACCCAGAAAGCAGCAGAGGTATGACTTATAAGCAGAAAGAACAAGTGCACGATCGCAATTCATTACTGGTGGTATGAAGCCAGTAACACTAAACTTTATTGACAAGCTGGAGAAAGTTTTATTCTGTATCACTGAAAAAGCTGCATAGTTATGTTTCCCTACATGGACAAAAAACTATCCAGGTAAGGGAATTTGAGGGGTTCTGACGAATGTGTTTCATGTGGCTATAGATAAGATTTTTGTTGTTTATTCTGGAATCCGGCTTAGAAGAGACCTTTTGATTTTGCCAGTTCACATTATAAGTCAGTAATTACCTGACATCTGAAATAATCCAGTATTATCATCACTTCTTCATGGTGACTGTGTCTGGGAGACTCAACCTTCTAACTAGGCAACACATTAAGTGGAACTGATTTATAGAACAAATTTACCCTGAGGCAGAGTAGGGTAAAAATGAAGCAGACAGATTCAAGAACTGCACATTTGCAGGATGGGGTGGCCTCATAGGAAGAGAAAGGTCTATAAAACATTGAAGCTGCTAAAACCAGCATTATAATAATTCTCACATTAGTCTCTAAGTTCTTTTTTCAGTCTCTGAAAGTCACTATTAATTGTAGTCATTAGAAGTCACTATTTTATGTCAGTGACTCTAGAGGATTAATTCCCCAGGAAGGCCTCATATTCAGTGTGGCCAGGATTCACATCCTCTGGGGGTCTTTCTAGATAGATCTAGATAAATTGCCCTGTTATATGTTCTCAATGAGGCCTGCATTTCTTAGCAGAACTTACCACAGTTATAGAAATTCATTTAGGATGACCACTCCAGGATCTCTGTTTCCCAATTGTCTGAAATTACTCTTTTCTTTAATATTCAAAGGAGCAACTTGACGTCCCCAGCCCCAGGATAGGTGTAATGGCCTGCCCTGTATCTTTGGAGATTCCAGGGAAAGTACTTTCACTTTCTCAGTATCTGTCACTTCCTGGTGAGAACATTGCTCCCAGCTTAATTTAAATCTGTCTTCACCCTTTGATTCCCACTCTCACCCACAGTTCTATCTCCCTTGTTTTCCTTTGCCAAGTGGGGCAGCCATTCATCTGGGTTTGCCTGGGAAATGGAACTTTTGGGGCTAGAACTGGAGAAATCTTAAGCAAACTTGCATGAGCAAACTAGAAAACAACATGGAGATCAGACATCAATGTAACTAGGAGGCCTGGTTCTTGATCCTCTTGTCCCTGGTTTGCCAACATGTTTCCAGGATCAATATTTTCACCACAGAAAATTTTGTCTGACTCAAAGCTCTTTTCTCTTGATCTACCATAGGAAAAAAATCTTTAAAACTGCTGTGACTTTGTAATGAAGGATAGTTTAACTGCTTTGTTTCCACTTCTTTTACTTCTTCTTTTTTTTTTTTTTTCCTGTGGCTCCGGGGATCGAACTCAGGCCCTTGTGCTTGCAAGGCAAGCACTCTAATCACTGAGCTAAATCCCCAGCTTATTTTTTACTACAGACCATATGCTGAGGTGTTCCTTTGGCTCTATGTTTTTCTGAAATTGGAGTGATCAACCCTGAAAGTCTAACTTGAACATACGATGAACAGTAGTACAGTTCTAAAAATTGAACTTCAGGTTCCAGGAATTGAAAGGCAGATTTCAATATGAAAGAGCATGTTTGTTTTTAGAAAGAGGTATCTAGAAGCATTCTGGGTAAAATAATGAAGGTGATCTGGAGATGCCCCGAAATTGTTTTACTGTGTCCAACACAATATTTTGTTTCAATTAGGCACTCAATAATTGCCTGTTGAGTACAAGCATAAATACCCTTAAGTATTTAAATAAATAATACCCTGAAAAAGTCTTAGTGTGAGAAGAGTTATATCCAATAGTATGAGGTCAAAGTTGTTAGGCTCCAGAGTTAATTCAATGGCTCTTTACTACGATCAAGTCATGTCATGTTCTGCTTGTGGCCCTACCATCATTTGTACTTTTGCTATATTTTCCCTCATTGTCACAAGGTGGTAAAAGTAATTCCAGAAGTCACAGACCACGTGACCACACTGAGAGAGAAAAGCGAGGAAATTTACCTCTGCTCTCTTTAAGGAGAAAAGTCTTTTCCAGCAGCTCCCATCAGATCTACCCTCCAGATTCATAAGGTTAGCAGGGGAGGCTAGAGAAACTAGTTTGTAGGAGCAGGGGACAAGCTTTTCTAACCAGGAGTAGCAAAAGAATAAATAGGTACTGGCGAAGTAGCAAACAGACTTCTACTCAGAGGGAAAGTAGACTGTTTTCAATAATTTGGGGGTAGTTGTAGAATCTCTGATCATTTTTGGCAATATTGTAACTCATCAGAAACTTTTCTTCTTCCATGACATACAGTGATTGCTTTTCCCCTTTTCTCTTACAATTAGAATAGAGTGGTATGTCTGATCTGATCTCCATAAAGTAAGCAGAAATATGTTCAAGGAGACACACTGAAGAGAACCACATCTCTGACATAAAACTAAGATGCACAGGAAAATGAACTTTTATTGATTTTTATCACTATGATTTCTAGGTTTACTTGTTATTACATGATAATCTCTCTGGCCTTACCTAAGATATTCATCTAGAGAGAAAGGTATTGTTTGGATTTCCAATAATGCTTCTTTTATACATGGCATGCAATGTTAGAACTGAAGTTTTATTCATTCTTCTTCGTATATCTCTGTGGCTCTAGAAGTCAATTTATACTTAAAAGTTGACTAGAATCTGTATCTTGAAAACTGCTACCTGTAGTAGCTTTTTTGTGCTAAGAGAACTGGACTGAACTCATTGAATTATTTTCATCATCTCCAGAGAAATAACTGAAATTAAAGAAGAGATTGGACTTAATATCATCATTTAAGGCACTATGAAAGGAAACATTTTTGGGCTAGTTATGTAAGTCCTTATTTTTTGTGTCATTCTCCCTAACCCTGACTCTTATCATTGTGTTATTCAAACATCACCAAGCCTCCTATATGGACAAATCTTAGTCTCTAGGAATTACAATGATGAACAGTGTTTTGTCCTCCTACACCTGACTTTTTACTATTAACATTGATAACTTCATGTAATATGAGCAATAGTAGAAATAGCTGCGTGGTAAAAAAAAAAACCAAAACTGTTACTAAATCTGCTGGGGATAATTCAACACCAGCACATGTAAAGACAACTTCGATGGGAAAGATGTCATCAGTGTTCAATAATGTTACCCTTTATCTTTACTCCAATCTGAAAGCAATTTTGTTTGTTCTATAATCTAAACTCTCTCCGATGGTATGCTGGAAAACAAGTTCTACAAAAGAAAGTTTTGATTTATAGCATCTGCCAGCTTTCATGGTGTAAATACTTCCATCACGGCCAATTTGAAGTTACAACACTTTAGCATCTGGTTGGAAAAATTGCTGAATATTTAATAGTTGTCTGTTGCAAGCAGCTATAAGCCATCTCCAGCTCACCACTGGTAAAATCTGATAACATTTCCTGGGTCTAATCAACATATCCCAGTTTCTCTTGCAATTAGAATAGAGTGGTATATCTGATTTCTGCCCTTCGTAAAGTGAAGAAATATGAGATCCGGTGGAAGGTGCTACCTTATATATGATGGATAGGGGAATTCTCATTGACCAAATTGTATTTGAGCAAAGTTTAAAAGAAGTGGTGGAAAAAGCCATACAGGTATCTGGAAGAGGCTACTAAGAGTGTAAAGTCAGTGGCATGGATGTTTTTGCATGTTTGAGGACTATCAAGAAGAACAACTGTGTCCTAAGGGTCAGTGTCATTGGGAATCAAGTGATACAGGTATTGAGGCAAGGCGAGGTGGAACATGCTGCAGGTAACTATAATTCTTTCAATGACTACTTGGTGGCACTAGCAGTGTTAAGAATTATTTATAGACATAGTGTTTCATTTAACCTTTACAAGTCCATGAGGGAGTTAGTACTTTTCTCCTTTTATCAGTGATGGACTTGAGGCTTAGAATAGTGTTTTAGTTTGAGCTTTGGATGAAGAAATCATGAAAAAAGGATCTGAGCGCAAGTAGTTTGTTTGGGAGTAGATCCTAGAAGATGCTGGCAGGAAATTTAGAAAGTAGGCAGGGAAAGGAAAAGAACAGGAAAACTGTGTATTACTGAGTCAGCTATCACTGTAGGTAACTGGAACTTAATCCCACCGGAGAACTCTGGAAGTTAGTGTGTAACATAGTCCTCAGAGTTATGCTACCCGAGGGCTGATGCAACTGGGGTATGTGTACCCTAAATCCTCATCAGTCCTAGGTTGAGGCTGGTTCCCAAAGTGTCATAATTACCCCCATTTTAAGTCTGCTATACATTTGGACAAGAACATGGCCATTATAGAAAGGCTTTAAATAAAGAGGAAGCATTGGAATGGTTCATAGGAGTGAACCATCTTAAGATGGTCATAGTTGCTCTGAAATAGTGACGCTTAAGCAGATGTGGGCTGGGTACTGGAAACCTCTACTACTAGGAGGTAAGGAGGGAGTATTTTGCAAAATCAGGATTTGCATACAAACTCATAATGTGGTAGTGAAAAAAGAATTTAAAAATTAGTAGGACCTCAGCTAGACCTATCTCTGGGTCTAGCTGGAAGCAAAATATGTTTTATTTGGTGGAGGTCAATACAGATTTCCTGTTTTGAATACTAGTAAAGGTTCAAGATAAGAATTCCAACTGGTTTTCTTCAATATCACTAAAACATAACTAAGAATCATTCTGATTTTATTTCAACGAGGTTGCCAACATAAGGAACATTTACAAAGGGTCAAAAAGGAGTTTTTTTAAAAATGAATCTTAAGACCACGGTAATTTAAATAGAGCAGAGATTTCCACCAGCAATGGTGGCAAAGACACAAGGAATTACTTGACAGCACCAGAGATTAAATTTGGTTCTTTCTTGGCTTCAGAGATGGCACAGTTCTGAGAAATAAGAAGGCAAGGGATGGTGCAATGTGAGACATTACTTATTATGATAAAAAGAAGGGCTGGAATATTGTGCTAAAAGAGAAAGCTGAGCTATTCTCAATGAAGAGCTGCTGTTGTCTGTCCACAGGGTCTCACCCTGTCCACATATAAACAGAAAATAGCTCTGGATCTCAGGAAACAACCCATGTGTGTCTGCAGTCTCTCTGCTCATCACACATGACACACAGGAAAAAAAAGAAATGGAAAGAGCAAGTTATTGGAAAGAGCCCTGTGGGTTTTTCTGATCCTTACCCTGTGTGCCATGAAATTCCACTATCCTGAAAGCTAGTGGTCAGACTTCCAAAGGAAATCCTACAGGGAGAATGATACAGAAGGCTTTGCATAAATTAAATGTAACACAACCATTCCTAGACCTGAGAGATCACATTGTTTTTCTCTCCAAACTCCAGTTAGATTATTTATTTGAAATGGTATCAAACATGTCTGTCCCTAGGCTAGGAGTAAAACAGCAATTTTGATGCTGAACATAAGGAGAAGAGAACAAAAAGATTAAAGCAATCGAAACAAAATTAGACATGTTTTGGAAAAAGGATAAAAACACGGCAAAGAGAATCCCAATCTTTGCTGATACACAAAGAACCCAAAATTAAATAAATAAATGCTAAGACCATGTTCAAGATGAACACACTTTTTCAGTCTAGAAAAATGGATATTACAGAGGAGTACATGATCAAACCAATGGTTTGCAAGCATGTTTTAGCAGCAGAATGCTTTTATTTCAGTGTAATTGTACATGGAGTTCAATTGATAAAGCAGCTAAAAATGCAGCTGCTCCGGTGGAATAAGAGGAGGCCAAGGGCACTGTACCTCGGCCTCTCCTTCTTCTCCCGCAGCTGCTCCTGTAGCCCTGCCAGGAAATCCTTGTACTCTGCAAAATAGAATTTGAAAAGCAAACATTGGAATGTTGCAGCTTCGATCCATTTCATAGTTTCACAGATATAAAATATTAGTATCTCTGCTTAATCCAGTAGATATATATAATAATGTTGCAAATCTTTCTCTTTTCTTGTGTTCATAATTTTGCAGAATGAGTAGAATTGCAAGATATAGCAGCCAGCGAAAGTACAAGGTTTTAAGCAGCCCATCTTGATCTTCCTGGCATCCCTGCTGATTTTGGCAGAAGATGACTGTATGTGGACAATGTGCAGCATTCACACCAGTAATAAAATTCTTGCCTGCCCTTATAGTCTGATTTATTTGAACTTCTTATCCCCTCTCAGATCCTTGACCCAAGGACTACTGGTAATTTGCTTTGGTTCTACTGAGTAAGTCTGATATGTTTAATATTTATCTCGAGGAGGTCAGAGACCTTTAGTTGAACTCTGCATCTAGTTAGCTGGAATGATTAATTCATACATCCCAAAGCTAAAGGGTACTTTCTGTGAAT